>VUQI01056486.1:0-10355 GCA_015106735.1 Paratilapia polleni
GCAAGCAAAAACAGAAAACCCACTCGGTTCATTTTATACACCACTTGCATTTAATCATTATTAAATTATTAAAATCATTATTATTAAACTCTGTCTCTCTCCCATAGGTGTGCCTTTTGTCCTGTCTCCCTCTGCTCTCTTCTGTTTCTCCTCATCCCCAACCAGTCGCGGCAGATGGCTGCCCTTCCCTGAGCCTGGTTCTGCCGGAGGTTTTTCCTTCCCACTGTTGCCAAGTGCTTGCTCAAGGGGGTTGTCTGACTGTTGGGGTTTTCTCTCTAATATTGTAGGGTCTTTACCCCACAATATAAAGCACCTTGTGGCGACTGTTGTTGTGATTTGGCGCTATATAAATTGAATTGAATTGAATTGAATTTAATTGAACTGAATTGAATTAAATTGAATTAAAACTGCAGGCACATTGCTAAATACACTACTGCTTAGACATTTATGGTCAGGTAGAATAAAACGTGACATTTTCTAGGTGACCTAAACGTTTTCAGTATTTATAGTGTGTAAAGAAATTAGTTTTTTCAGTGAATTGTTAGTTCAATAAATATATGGAAAGAAGAAGCAGCAATCTAGTGTGTTTACACTGGAGACCTCAGCAAACACTGACTGACACCTGATTTAAGAATGTGATATAGTAGAAAATACAATGCACCAATAGAAATGTCCTGTTTCTTGATAGCTTACTGCTAACTGTGCATACTACGGACCCCCAGTCTTCATGGTTTGATTCCAGATGAGGACCTGTGTTCTGTGTCATTCCCCTCTTTCTTTCATTTTTTGCACAATTGTGTTAGAAATTTCATTTCAAATGAATAAAACTGTTAAAGGTCTGAATTTTCCCAGGAGCACAGTGGTTTGAAACCATCAGGGCTCTACATAGAGCTGGCCATCCAGTAAAAATGTGTAACTGTGCAAAGAGGTCCTTGGTCACAGAGATTCAGAAGCCCTCTACAGAAATGATAGGACCTGCTGAGAGGATGACTGAGATTCAGCATTCAGTACTTGAACACAGGAATTGAATGAATGCACCCCCAAAACCTGAGCGCACCAAAGAGAAAACAATGCAGGAGAGGACAAAAACACCATAAGAGAACCATACAACAACACAAAGGAAGTAAGAAAGTCTCCCGCGTCTCCTCTAAATAAAGGATTGTCATATTATTTGGGGGATTATTTTATTTATTATTTTATTTTTTACTATTTTTTCACTTAACTGTACTGACAGGTTTAATAGGTATATTAATGTCTGCTTTATCTAGTTTATCTTTGTAGTGGTTGAACAAACTGGTAGCTGCATAGTGTAGTGGTTTATACATTTGCCTAACAGGCAAAAAACCCCAGTTTGATCCTGGGAGGAGACACAAACTCTTTTGGGGTTGTGTCAGGAAGGGCATCCAGTGAAAAAACTGGACATGCAAGGCTACCCACTGTGGTGACCCCTTGCGAATAAGGGAGCAGCTGAAAGTAGCTTTTTAATGGTTGAACAAATCAAGTGCAAATTAAAAATAGATGTCATATATATACACTACATGATAAAACTGTTGTATTGGATTAAGTAAATCTGATTATAATTTGCTCCTGAAATCCACACTGAATCCACCCTTCTCCTGGGATCAGAATAATCCATCTTTTTTGGGTCAAATGTATCCTACCTAAAAATTTTGAACACAACCGAAGGTTTGATCCAGATCATGACCAGGATTGGATTACATGATCTAATCAGATTATGGAATCCCTTTTTCTTTTGAACAACCTTTCAAGATTTGAGCTAATCCGAATCACTTCGATCCAGATTAAGACTACATTCACACGTACACAGATATTTTTTAAAAGTGAGATTTTTCTGCATTTGTTTTAAAAAGTATCTCCATCCACATGAAAACGCAAACAACAATCTCAAGCGCTGTCAATGGCATGCCAAAGGAACAGGTGGCTCCCTGTAATTTTGACAAAAAAATAGATGAATATGAAAATTGTCCTCTTAACTTTGCTGAACCTCAATACTGGTGGTTAGCATGGAAGTATACACATAAATGGCTCATCTTTAGTCCCCCTGGATTACAAATCCAAAAAAATAAAACTCATGAAGGAAAATTAATAATTTAACAGTGCATGGACAAATGGTCTGCTTTCACCAGCTGCTGGCTTACAGGTACATTTGATTTGCTGCTGTACTTGAGTCAAATTCAAATTGAAACTTTCCTGTTTTTTGTTTACTATATTTAATGCTAATAGGCTGCTAATGGTTTTATTTAGTATCAAGAATATGCTCACATTAAACTGTTAGATTTGCACAAATACACCTAGGACTCAAAGTGGCCTCCATAGCTACTGTGTTTCAAAGGAACAGTTCCAATGTATGTATCAACATGTGAATATTGTTTGAAAAAATATGAACTGACCAGTTAACATGTCAGAAGTATTATCAAGACAGGAAACAGACCAACTTTGACCTTCCTCTGTTAAACTGCTTTAAAAATGAGAAATCCCTTGAATTGCTGAACTAAGCCACAAATTTTTTCTTACAGTTTACCTCAGATATATGTGCCTCTGTGTTTGGGGTTGGAATTGCGTTGTCTTCCCCAAGGAGGAAAGTTATTATATTTATACATATTTTAACTTAAATTCCTGAATAACAGTAAAAAAAACATTTTGGTCAAAAGTTTGGACACACTGACCCACTGAGCATATCCAAACTTTTAACCAAAGTGGGGTTTTTTTTATACTGCTTACAGAGCGCGACAGAAACATTCATCACTACTGTCACTGTCACTGGTACTATATGTCTTTATAGGAGAAATTAAAGATGGTGACAAATACTGTACATTGATAAACACAAATGGCCTTTAATCTGCTCTCAACTGCATTATTTGTTAGAAAGCATGAACTGTTTTTTAGTCCTAAACATCTGGGGCTAAAGGAGTTTCAGCAAAATACACATGCTTAGACAGCTCACCTTGCCCTTCTTCTGGCTCAGAGCAAGAGGCATGAATTGGTACTGCAGATGGGTGACCCTCATCCTGGGTGATGGAGCTGTAATGAATGCCTCTCTGTTGCCATTCACCTCGATCCAGGGCACGAGGTCAGCATTAGAGTGGTTGCTGAGCTTACTGACAGCTGTCACATCTCCCTTTGCCTCAATGAGCAGCAGGATCTGCTGCATCCAGATGGTTCCTGTCAAACAGAGCAGACAGGCCACATTTCCATCTCTTGGAATCTGTACATACAAAGGCTGCAAACTGGCCAACCCTATGTCTGAGTACACCACTCCTCTTCTCCTCTGCACGTACGTTTTGCTCTGATTTCTCTTGGAGTGCTTCCAGAGGAAACACTTGTCTAACTGATCACTTCATTTCATGCTCTCTGCTGAAATCAATTTGCAACACACAAAAGAGTGGAAAATGTATTTGGAAATGCTGTACATACTAATCAATCTTGTTCCTTCCTCTCTCCTGATAACTCCAAAAATTCACACCAATCTTAAGTGCACTCACTGCAGGAAGCTGAACACAGCAGTGTGATGGAAGAGCCTGGACTTTGTGTGTACAACAGGACTCTGACAGCTTTATTTTCCCTTACCTGATTTTGGGTATGTGTCAACAAACACATCAGAATCTCTGATCTTCATGTCGAACAACTGGTCCACATCATCTGGATCGTGTATTCCTTTAATCAACCTAAAGCCTCTGTGTGGCACCAGTTCATGAGTGAAATCCATGGTAGCTAAAACAAGAAAGGAAAAAAATCAGGTGTGTCTTATTAAGCATCTCTGTGTTGCTGCTGTATAAAGCAAGTAAATAGAAGCAGCAGTTTTGTCTGATTTAAACCCAGATGATGATGATGATGATGATGATTATTATTACAATTGTGTAACAAGAAAAACTATGACAGACGGACCTTTGGCCAAAAAAGAAGGTACAGTAGGCTAGCCAGAAAGAATAAGTTAAGAAATCATCAGTTCACTTCGTATTCAAACGTGAAGTTCTAATAATCTTCTTGTATCGTTTTATTAACAGAGTGCGTACCTGCTCTCTTCACTCCTCTTTTCAGCACTAAGGAAACAACGTCCACTGCGTGCGTAATAAGATCTCCTTACTCCTGCTGTCAAGATATGCCTTGTACGAAACCAGCTCATTGCCATAAATACGGGCAGGAGGTACCTCCTCTTTTCGTTGGCTGGAAGCTGGAGATACGATCGTCGACCGCAGGTTTTATTACACATCAACCCTCGTTTTGGTTTTGATATTGCACTAGCATCAGTGTTCCAAGTGAGACTAAATATTTGCCAGGGTACATTAACACGTTCAGTAACAGTACATAGGCAACTTCGACTTCACTGTTGGAGGTGTTTGCGCCTTACATGAATTTCGTCCATGTAAGGCATTTAACCACGCAGGAAAGTGTGCAACCACCCACCAGAATATTTATTGCTCTTTTTTTTTTTTTTTTGCAGCCTTTAAAAACTACAATTACATCACTGGTGCATCACCTTTAGGGATTTTCATAAGATTAATAAAAAAGAGAGACTTTAAATTCAATTTTATTTATACAGCGCCAATTCCCAATAACAGTTGCCTCAAGGTGCTTTATATTACGGTAAAGCCCGTACAATTCTTCTGCTTCTTCTCGCCACAGCGGATCATCTCCCTCCATCTCACCCTATCCCTGCATCCTCCTCTGTCACACCAACCCTCTGCACATCCTCCTTCACTACATCCATCCTGTGGTCTTCCTCTTTTCCTCCTGCCTGGCAGCTCTATCTTCAACATCTTTTGTCCAATTATATCCCCTGTCCCTCCTCTGCACATACCAAACCATCTCAGCCTTGCCTCTCTAACTTTGTCTCCAACCTGAGCTGTCCCTCTAATATACTCACTTCTAATCCTGTCCATTCTGGTCACTCCCAGTGAAAATCTGAGCATCTTCAGCTCTGTCACCTCCAGCTCTGCCTCCTGTCTCTTTATTAGTGCCACGGTCTCCAAACCATACATCATAGCAGGTCTCACTACCAGGTCTCTTGTAAACCTTCCCTTTCACTCTTGCTGCTATCCCTCTGTCACAAACCACCCCTGACACTCGTCTCCACCCACTCCACCCTGCCTGCACTCTCTTCTTCACCTCTCTTGTGCACTGTCCATTGCTGTGGATGGTTGAGCCAAAGTATTTAAACTTGTCCACCTTCACTACCTCTGCTCCTTGCAGCTTCACTGTTACACCTGCCTCCCTCTCATTCACACACGTATTCTGTCTTGCTTCTACTTTCATTCCTATTTTCTCTATTTCATTCCTCTCATTGCTCTTTTCTCCAGTGCAGTTCCAGTTCTCTAGATCCACAAAGACAGTGCAACTCCCGACCTTCTCTGTACTTCTCCATCAACACTCTCAAAGCAAACATCGTATCTGTAGTGCTCTTTCTCTGCATGAAACCATACTGCTGCTTGCTCATTGTCACCTCTCAACCTAGCTTCAACATCTCTTTCTCATATCTTCATGGTATGGCTCATCAGCTTTATCCCTCTGTAGTTACCACAGCTCTGCACATCACCCTTGTTCTTGAAAATCTATATCAGTACACTTCTTCTCCATTCCTCAGGCATCCTCTGACTCTCCGAGACTGTGTGAGAGAGAGGGCAGTGGACTTTTTAACCAGATTGTTTACAATCTGGTTAAAAAGTCCACTGCCCTCTCTCTTAGACATCTCCATACCTCCACAGGTATGTCATCTGGACCAACCACCTTTCCACTCTTCATAGCTGCCCTCACATCCTCCTTACTAAACCTCTGCACTTCCTGATTCACTGACTTACTTCCATCAATCCTCCTCTCATTTTCTTCATTCATCACCTCCTCAGAGTACTCCTTCCATCATCTCAACACGCTCTCTTCACGTGTTAGTACATTTTCATCCTTAATCACTCTTACCTGCTGTACGTCCTTTCCAGCTCGATCTCTCTGCCTAGCCAATTGATACGAGTCCTTTTCTCCTTCCTTAGTGTCCAGCCTCACATACAGCTCACTTTAAGCCTTTTCCTTTGCCACCTCTCTTTGCCATGCATCTAGACTCCCAGTACTCCTATCTACTTTCTTCACCTCCCTGACTATCCCACTCCTACCTTTCCTTCTCTCTCGCTGCTTCCAAACACACCTTCCCCTTCTCGTCCTCCTGTCTTCGGCCAATAGTAGCACAGTTTCCACTGGCACCCTGCTGGTCAATAGCACGAGTGGCCGTCAGCCCTTGATATGGTATGGAAATCTCATTCTTGGTGATCTGCATATTTGATTTGGCAAAGATTTTTGCCAGATGCCCTTCCTGACAACCTTTCCCATTTATCTGGGCTTGCGACAGGCACAGTGACTATACTAGCTTATGGACCCCGTGGCTGGGTTGTAAAGACCCTACAATATTAGAGAGAAAACCCCAACAGAACCAGGCTCAGGGAGGGGCAGACATCTGCGACTGGTTTGGTGATGAGAGACAAAACACAAACTACTGGAGAGGAAAGACCAAAGTTACTGACATGCATTAAATTTAATGACATGAAGTAGAGTAGTGAAGAAATGCTGAGTGCATTATGGGAAGTCCCTCCGTAGTTTGAGCCTATAGGATCATAACTAGAGGATGGTTTAGGTCACCTGATCCAGTCACAACTCTAAGCTTTATCAGAAAGGAAAGTTTTATTTTAAGAGCAGAGAGGGTGTCTGTCTCCTGAATCCAAACTGTGGGAGCTGGTTCCACAGAAGAGGGGCCTGAAAGCTGAAGGTTCTCCTTCCCATTCTACTTTCAGAAACTCTAGGAACAAGTAAGCCTGTAACCTGAGTAGTGCTCTGTTAGGATGATATGATAGTGTGGTAACTTTAAGATATGATGGGGCCTGATCATTCAAGACTTTGTATGTGAGGAGAAAGATTTTTAAGTGAAAATAAATGTGGATCATACATTTCTCATAGTACTGAGGAACTGTGAATCTGTCAAAAACACAGCCAGACGAGGTTTTATGTATGGCAGCAGATACAATTTCAAAATACTCCATCAGGACACCTAGTCTCTGCAAGAAGGTTTAAATTCAATATAATCCCAAATGCAAAATTAAAATTGCACTTTCTACATTGTTCTTTCCAACACTCAGGCTGTATGGGGGGCTGTGAGGAAACAATGATTAATTTCAGGTCCAACCAAAGATTCTGTACTGGACTGCATGTCCACAAACATCCCACTGTACTGTCCGCCCACAGGGACTCCCACTGTTTGAGGTCTATTTACTCTATTCACAGAGCTGTGACTTTTAGCCCATTTCAATGCGAGTGACCTCACCTTTTTGACAGTTTTTAATAAACTTATCACACAATTCTTAGAATGATTATTTGTCTATTGTGATGAAACAATTTGATCAGAGTGAGAAATCTGATGATGGGTTAATGAAATGATTGCCAACTGATTATCTGAAGGTTTGGGGCTGCTGGGTGCACATTTTTTTTTTTTTTTTTTCAAAAGATAATGTGGTGTTATGATTGGATTTTTTTTTTCCAAACTACAGAAGGAAGAGTCACTAACTAAACACAAAAATTAAAACTATATTGACTTGGTCTTGGATAACTGCACTTGACTTCCTCTGAATAACATGGCTGGGTTAACCCCACAACAGCCCTGTTTACTTGAGCACAAGTAGTTCCAGTTTTGGTTTCAGGTTTTGTTAAATAGAAAACAAACAAAAAATATTATGCTGATTATTCAATGAACCTCCTTCTTGGTTCAAAATAGGCAGCATACACTTCTTCTCAGCAGAAAATACACAATGATATTTATATAAAACCAGGGAAGTAATCTTGGGAAGTAATTCATAAGTGCAGAAAGTGGACAAACTGACAGATGGACACATGTTAAACCAGAGTTCTGTTTAAATATATGAATATTTTGATTATTTGATTATTGTGTCATAACAGATTAAAACTTTAGAGCGTATGCTGTGTACCAACAGACATAATTATACACATGTACAAATCCTTTGTAGATTGAGATTCACACTAGATATTGAATGAAAATATCTGCTTGTACACATGATATAGCAGGTTTAGAACAGTTAAGACATGACTTTGAAATTACTGAAGAAACCTTTGCACTCTAAATGTATTGTGCCACGACTGCATGTTATTAACTGTGTTTTCTTTCACCTGCCTCTATTTACCTTTGGGCAGGTATCTCTGGCTCTGGAGCTCTATGTTTCTGAGGTTTCTGGCCACACCAACATGATCATTGTTTATTGTTAAATTGTTTGTCATTTCTGTGTTTCTGTTTTTGCTTTAACTTCTCCCCAGTCAATCGAGGCAGATGGCAAGTTTCTTTAAGGACAGTTTAGCATTAACTGATACCTAAATAACTGCGGAGTGTGAAAGGCAAGTGGCTTATTTAAAACACTGAAAAACAACCTTTATTCACAAATTAATAAACAATTAGCTCCTGAAGAAAGACAAATAAATATGAACAGTAGAAACAACCAGACAGAAGAGATTAAGAAGCACTCCTGTTCACGGGATCCTTTCAGCACACAATGTCCTGGAGTTCAAGATGCTAACCTGTACAAAAAACAAACAAAAAAAAAAGCATAACAGATAAAGAGAGTTTTATGTAACACGTTGTGTAAATTCTGCACACTTCATCCGACTTCTTATTCAAGGACAGCAAAGACAAGGTAGTCATGAAGTAAACTTCACGACTTGTGTTTGCTTCACGACTTGTGAAGCAAACAGTCACAAGTGTTGTTTACTTCATGACTTGTGACTGACATGTACTTAGTGGACCTGCTCTGCCTCAGGAGGTAAAGCAGGTCCACTAAATCGGAGGCTGGCTGGTCAATCCCCTGCTTTCCTGGTCTACATGTGGTCCTCAACCCCTAATAAAACGGGGTGTGAGTAAAGAGCTTAACAGCACTTAAAGTCCACAGAATGCACAGAAGGGTCAATGTGACTTGTAGTGTAAAAGCACTTTATATAGGCTACAGAAGCTATATATGCTAAGAGGTATTAAAAATGCAACAAGTACCGATGTAAGATTTTCCGTACATACAAATAAATAGAGCAAAACAATTAAGAGTAATGAAAAAGGGATTAGTAGCTCATTATAACCCCTAACCCCAACCCTAACCCTAATGCCACAACTGCCACAGGCAAGCAGGGATCAGACGATTGGCATGCTGACTGCCAGAATGAATGCTGCAAGAATTGTAATATATATATAAAAATGCTATATTGTTGCATTTTTTAATGCCTCTTACTATATAAATACCAGTCCGCTTACCATCTATTGTACACAATATCATAACAAGGTCTAGGCTGCTGGGGGCTTTCCATGACACACTGAGCACTTCCTCTTCCTCACTTCCTTTCACTCTCCATGTGTTTATACACCACTTGCATTTAATCATTAGCTATTATTAACCCTGTTTCTCTCCTATAGGTGTGTCTTTTTGTCCTGTCTCCCTCTGCTCTCTTCTGTTTCCCCTCATCCCCAACCAGTCGAGGCAGATGGCTGCCCCTCCCTGAGCCTGGTTCTGTCAGAGGTTTCTTCCTTTTAAAAGGGAGTTTTTCCTTCCCACTGTTGCCAAGTTTGATTGCTCATAGGGGGTCGTCTGACTGCTGGGGTTTTCTGTCTATATTGTAGGGTCTTTACCCTAAAATATAAAGCGCCTTGAGGCGACTGTTGTGATTTGGCGCTATATAAATAAAATTGAATTGAACTGAATTGAACAAGAGATTCCAGGGAAATCTCTGTACACAAGGGAGAAAACTGAAAACCAGTATTAAATGAATGTGATCTTCAGGTCATTAGGTGGCCCTAAAAATCTTAAAAATATGACATCTAACCAGATACTTACTCTGGATGGCATTACTTTTGCCTCCAGTGACACTGTGAGGAATCTTGGAGTCATTTTTGACCAGGATATGTCTTTCAACGCGCATATTAAACAAATATGTAGGACTGCTTTCTTGCATTTGCGTAATATCTCTAAAATTAGAGGCATCCTGTCTCAGAGTGATGCTGAAAAACTAGTTCATGCATTTATTACTTCTAGGCTGGACTATTGTAATTCATTATTTTTATTATCAGGTTGTTCTAAAAGCTCCCTGAAAAGCCTTCAGTTAACCCAGAGTACTGACAGGGACTAGAAAGAGAGACCATATTTCTCCCATATTAGCTTCTCTTCATTGGCTACCAGTTAAATCCAGAATTGAATTTAAAATCCTTCTCCTCACATACAAAGTCTTAAAAAATCAGGCCCCATCATATCTTAAAGACCTCATAGTACCATATTATCCCAATAGAGCACTTCGCTCTCAGACTGCAGGCTTAC
>VUQI01056487.1:0-10198 GCA_015106735.1 Paratilapia polleni
CTAACGTAAAGCATACCATCAAAGGGCAAATGCCACAGGAAAACAGAACTGTCAGAGAAGATGTCCACTGGCCCAACTGTCTATTGCTTCTACAATGGCATCATACTCATTTAGCAGAAAAGACCATTTTGTTTTTGCCTCTCTGATTCTGTTCCAATTTTGGTCTGTTAAGGAAAAATATGCATACCACCAACACACACACACACACACACACAAAACAGAGAAAACAAGAGAACAGGAGCAACAGTACTGCAACAAAAATCATGATGACCCTTGACATCTTTATGTACTTACGTACTGAGAAGTACTTGGCTGGGCTGCTTGACACACAAATGAAGGTGCTCTTTCTTCATCTGGAAATCCATCAGGAAGCCCTGACCTCTTGATCCTTTAAAAAACAAATGTATACTGTTAACAGTGAGTTAGGTAAGCAGATTAAACACAAAACAAGCGTCCACTGTGCTGCTGTGATCAAACTTTGTGGCGGTGGAACCTGCTCTGATCTGGTTCCCACCTCTCTACTTGATCTAAAAACAGACTGAATGTATTGCACCTGAATCTAGTGTTAACATGCCTGAATTATGATGAACTCTGTGATGGTCACTGGTGGAATTAACACCTCATTTGCCACACACAAAATCAAATCTCACATGACAAACATTACTCATGGCTATATATCTATAAAAGAAAATCACTGACAATTACTAGGATGCAACAGCAGCCACTGGTAATACAAGAATGCACTGAAAACAAGAGGAACTCATCTCAAAATATTTGAGCCAGCCTTCTTGGTGGTCACTGGTTAACTTTCTTCCATCACTTTCACTCTTGCAAAGGTCTTGCAAGGCTGAGATGAAGGAGCTGGCGTGCATTCAATAAAGCAGTCCCTGTTCAGCAGTGCAGCCTCCAATCTATTTGTTTTGGTGTAGCTTGCCATTATAACACACTTAAAAAGCCCTATTAACTTAAAAAGCCTGCATTTTTTGGGGTTTATTTTGGGCCAGCCTTGCTGGCTTGACATGGACTGCATTTATAAATCGAATGTATCTGGCCACTGCTTTTGCAACACACACACACTGATTTGGCTGCAACAACTGCATTGCTGTATAGCATGTCTGAGGATATGTGGAGAAGCAATTATGCTGTTAAAGACATCAAGAGGTGAGATTTTATGAAATATTAGGTAATATCTACTTTATCCAAAAAGTTTCTAATTCACAGCAGCCAAACCATTAAACACAACCTGTAACAAAAAGCTTAATAGAATACCCCAGGAAAATAAGAAAAATGTGGAAAAATAAATAAATCAAAGTAACCCAGTGAAGTAAGAAAAGAAAAAAAGATCTCAGTAAGATCAGATTTTATAAGATAAAATACATGGATACAGGAGGAGGACCCAAATACAAGATCTCCAAGGCAAACTTAAACAGAAAAACTAATCTTCTATTTAGGTCGCAATTAGAGATGGGCAAATGATACCGAAGCTTCGAAGCTTGTGTCAGTCATCCTGAAGCATAGGGATACGAAACACTGTGTTGGAGCTTGTATCAAAACACCACTGTCACGTGACCAATGACCTTTGAAGCTTCGAATGTCATCAGTGCTTCACAACTCGTTTCGATGCATCGTTATCATTCAGTGATGTTGGGTTGTGAGGAAAGAGAGAGATTTGGAGAGGCACACTTGGCAAGATCAGAAGACCCCCTCAAATACCGAGCAGCACGTAAGACACTTTATCCAACACTACGGAAACTGGCCTTTCAAATATCTGTGTGTTCCTGCATCATCAGTGCCGTGCCAAAGGATATTTTCTAAAACTGGGGAACTGGTGAGCCAGAGGAGGAGCCGATTGAAGCCTGCCACAGTAGAGAAAATATTATTTTTATATTATTTTTGAATAAAAACACACCATATCATTCCACAAACGACTGATAAATGAACCTTAATCTTTAAAAAAAACAAAAAAAAAAAAAAACAAGACGTTTGGGCATTCATCCAAATCCCATCATCAGTTGTAAAGCTGCAGCGAGAAGTATCTCTGGTATCTCATTTTTCTTTTGTTTTTAGTCCAGTGTTTTTAAGTAACCTTGTTTTTAATGGTTTCTAAATCCTGGATATTTGAAATGAACACGCACAGACATTTGACTCTTCGTATTCTGTCATATTTATATTAAGTTTAATCTGGAATGTGCTTTGAGAGTGTTGTTGGTGAGTGAGCATATTTATTCATGTCTTTTTACCATTTTATTACCATCTATTTAATTCAAAGATGACACTGAAGACTTCGAGACTTTGACATTCTAACAGAAGTACAACTAACAAATCATTTAAATGTATAATGATGATGCATTCATTAATTAGTATAGATAAACAAGAACATTAGTAGATTAAAATGAACACAGTCTTTTCAGAACTTTTGTTGATGACATGAGATTGAAACAGTAAGTTGAGCCAGTGTTTCAGTTGCACTCTTGAGAGGTTGCCTTGACTTCAGCTGGCCACCAGATGTCGCTGTTCTTGGTGAGACTGAAGCCTCGGAACTTTGAATCTTTTTCGGCACAAGTAGAAGGAAAGCTTCAAAGCTTCATGAGGCTTCATCTGCCCATCACTGGTTGCATTGCATTAGTCCATGGAACAAGGCAAGAATCCAGTGAGGGAAACAAATGGCAAAAACCAGAAACTCTCCAACAGAAGCAGGGAACATGTTAAAGAAGGTAAACACACACAGACAAAGAACAAAGGAAGGGCAGGGCTATAAATACACAAGAGGTAATCAAGGGAAGTGGACACAGAAAGGTAAGGAGACACCACTGAAACTAATAAGGATAACTACTCAAGGGAAGTAAAACTAAATGCAAGACAGGAGACAAATAACTACCAAAATAAAACAGGAAGTGAGAAACATTAACTGAAACAGTGAGACACAGAGACAAGAACTTTACAGAGGGAATAACCAGAGCCCTTTCTTGCTACATGCCGACTATGAAGATGCAAACACACACAGAGAAACAGGAAGGCGGGTTGGGGGGGGGACAGAAATACACAGGGATAAACAGAATAACAAAGTTGGGAAAGGTACAGAATAAAATGTAATAGAAAAGAATAGATGAGAGCAGAATAGAACAGAGAGGGGTGCCTGTTATAAGAGACTTTGGGTTGACTTTTAAAGAAGATCGACTCTGTAGATTGTAATAAGGTCTTTAGGTAACTGGGAGAAGAGCTGCAAGTAACAGATTTATAAAGCCATTAAATACAATTTCATAACTTGTCCATAGTTAAAATCTAAACTACAAAATCCTACAATAGGCCTATATGTGTGTAGGTGGTGTTTTTCAGTGTATCTTTGGATTTAAGTATATTTGACTTAACTCAAATGAAAATAAATAAATAAAAAATCATAAAGTTTGCTAACGTCTTTGTAGATTGATTGGCTATGGCATTACAGTATTTTTTAGAACAGCGAATGATAGCAGAATACAAGACGGAACCTGTTTCAAACTGTGGCATTCAATAAAACAGATCACATTTACAATGTGTATATATAGGTATATTTAGAACAGAAAGTTTAGCATACACAAAAAAGCAGAACTTCGCAAGAAGGTGACAAGAAAGTCAGCACAGCATGGTAAAAAAAACACTTTAAGCTAACATTGATATTAATCCCACAAAGCATGGGCAAGAGGTTATGTTATCATCACTCGTATTGTGTGCATCCTAGAGTTACTAAAACAGAAGTCTGACAAAATCCACATCACGTTCACACGTCCCTTCGTGCACGACCGCTAGAGGTCGCTTAATTTTAAAACTTAGATATTGGTCGTAAAAATGTGCTCCTACAAACAACCTATGAGGTCATTTTTTAAAGGAGAACAGTTGTCACAATAACATAAAATAAATACATACTTATCTTTTGTAAATAAGAGTTTACAGTGCATGCTGTCTGCTCCCTTCTCTCCTCTCTGAAAGTTAAATGGATAATAACAGGTAATAACGTCATCAAAATGATGTCAAAATAAGTGATCATAAAATAAATTATATTAAAATCTTAAGCAAAATGCATTCTTATCTTTTTTAGTGAGAGTTTCCTCAATGCCTGTGGATGTTTCTCTTTGGATCTCCATCCATCTATCAGCTGGAGCCTATCCCAGCTGTCATGGGGTGAGAGGTGGGGTACACCATTGGCAAGTTGGCAGTCTATCCCAGGGCTAACAAAGACAGAAGAACAACCATTCTCACCTATGTCCAATTTAGAATCACTGCTGCCTCTGCTGTGTATGGGTAAAGGGTGTTCTCAGCTGGAGTGGGTGGAAGAATCCACTAACTGGGATATAAGGATAATCCTTGGACCCAGTAACCAGGCTATGGTACAGGCAGAGGATTAAGTTATCCATGGAATCAACATTGCTACTGCTCAAAGGGCGGTTCCTCAAGTTTGTAACAACCACCCGACGAACTGTTAGTGGACTCAGCAGCTCGGCTACAAGAAAACGAAAACATTATTCACATTAATCATGATGTGATCAGACAAATGCCTGGAAATCCAAAAGCCTGGATTTAAATGTCAAGATGGCTGTGCACATGACTTTACATCATCACATGCTATTTCCACATCCAAACAGTATAAGACTCCCAGCAGAACTTGTTTGTGAGAGCCTTTTGAAATGCCTTGTTTAAGATTTTTCATGTGATAGAAGGCAAAAAATTATGTTTTATCTTCTTTGAATCATTATTGGGTAAATTACATTTTTTAAGCACTTCAAATCCAGTCTAAGTTCAGGTTGTTAGCATGTTGCAGACACTAAACAAGTTCTGCTGATACAGATCATTTGTAAGATTTTTTTTTTTAGCTGCATGTGAATGAAAATTTTATAGCAAAGAAGAATTTTGTGTGTTTTTTTGGTGACAATGAAGAAAGTTCAGGGGCATTATTGTTTGAAGGAATTTATAATTATATTGAAAATTGTGCTAAATTAATGTAACGCTGATGTTAGATGTCTGCCTCCTGCTGGTTCCAATACCTGATGCCGTTTCCATGGTGCGTGCCATTGTATAGAATCAATGTTCAAAAATTGGCCCAATCGCCATCTTTGTCCTATACTTTAAATGTTAACCCTTTTGCACCTCCTAAAAAAATTGATGCTTCTCAAGTATGACAGAAATATTTCAGCTGAAATGTTCACACTTATGAAATCGTACTAATTTAACAGGAATAGAAGGTGAATCTAAGATGTATTTATTTGCTAGTGGCCTGAAATATTTATACTTTATTACTATGGTTTACCATATCGCTCATCCAGTATATGCAGCAGGGCTGATATTCAAAAGTGGCCAGTGGTATGCTGCTCCTGTACTTGTGGTATATGCCGATGCTGTAATAGTTGGCCACTGTTCTCAGCTGTTTGGCCGCTATTCTCAGACGGTCAGCCACTGTTCTTCAGTGGTAAGCTGGTGCTCTTAGAGGGTTTAGCTACAACCCCTCTATTAACAGTTTATTTGTACACAGGAAACAAGTTTATATGAGCTTTTGTCCCACTCTGCATCTACACAAGTATACCAGGATTGGCACTAAAAGTTCTGTTTTTACACAGCATACGATTCATTGGCAAGTTTAGACCCTTTTGGGGGTGCTCGAACACCCCTAAATTTCATCTTAGCACCCCCTAAAAATAACTACAGTAAAAGTAGTAATAATAATGCATTTCAGTATTATTTTCTGACATTGTTTTCTGTTTTCTTTTGCCAGATTGTCTATTGGAGACTGCAGGTTAAAGGTTAGACAGGTTTAAATGTCCAGTGTTCTTGATGTCATGATGTTACAGTGCACTCACACACACAGGTGTAAGAAGAGTTAATTTCATGACACAAACCAGCAGTGCAGATTTAAAACACACTTTACCTACAAAAGTGCAAATTGTTCTGATAACTTAGGTATTAAGGGTCTTAAAAAGTGTCCGCTTATGTATATTTGTTCTCGAAATAGTGTCAAAAACAGTAGCTAATGTGGGCTAGATCAATAGAGATTATTAGCTAATTTTAGCTTTCTGAGCCATCAGTCTGATGGCATATTACTAGTTGCCAGCCAAGGAGCTGATGTACATTATCCTCTTAGTTTGTTAAAGTTTCCTGTTCCTGTTGTTTCTGGTTAAATTGGGCTTCTTTGTTTACAGTACATTTGTGGACAGTGAATTGAGGTACAGAGAGAAACCTTGAATTATTGGAATTTTTTTTTCCATAGATGGATATATGTGGTTTTCTTACAAAACAAACAAACTAACAAACAAAACAACAAAACAAACAAATAAAAAAGCTCCAGATCCAGGTGACACTACTTGTCAATGGCCAGCAGCATATAATTTTACATGCATGTCATGCTTTTGTGTGCTTTCCAGTAGCACACTTAAAAATGTCAGAGGAGAAATAGAAAATATTGACTGATATTAATGGTAACATTTTGCAGGATTCACATCACTCTAAACATGACTTGACCAGGATGGCTGTCGCTACATTGAAGTGACAGACTACAAATCTTTTCTCCACTTTTGGAATTGGGGTACCTGATGCCCTGTGTTGACTCTGCACAATAAAGCGAGGCTTTGGATGAATTCAAAAACTTTAATGTAAAGGCAGCTTTCTTACCAGTTTTCTTCTTGCTCAGGTGTTTGGAGTGGCAGTGTGATTTATTTATGTCTGTACAAAAGAATGCTGCTTTAATTGCTTGATGAGTTGGTGGACTGCCTCTGTGTGGTTAAGAGACTCAAACACTGTTGTGCATGTTTCTCCTCTTATTTGCTTTGTTACAAATCGTTCTTTAACTTACTTTGGAGAATTCTGGTCGACATGATTGAACCTTTGCCTCAGGTTTGACAACTAAGGGGTCCACCCTAAAATCAGTGTATTATATTAAAATCTGTGATTATTCATTCTGAATTATTCTTAGACACTACAATAGGTTATCCAGCTAATTATGTTGCTTTTGAAAGTAACATTGTAATGTGTACCCAATTGAATTGAGGTTGTAAAGGTGAAAAGGGTTGAATACATTTGCCAACAGCATATTCTGTTCATATTAATTGCAAGACACTGTATGCATGACATTATGATTGGGGGCTGTGCCCACCTAAAGGTTTGATCCTAGAATCATCCCTGGTCTGGCCTTTGCTGTATAAAATTATAAGTTTAACTTGAGTTTTATTTTGAAATCGAGAAATTGGAACACCCTGTTCTGCGTCACAACCGTACGCGGAGTTGTGATTTGCCGGTGAGCGCCTCATGATTAAACGTCACACGCTACCAGAAAATACCCTACCGCGAAACACGTACAGAGGAGAACCCTGAGGAAAGGCGACTAAGTTATTTTTAAAAGTTAAGACCATGGCGCTGGGAGACTGTTGGAAGCAGTTATCCTGGTTTTACTACCAATATCTTCTGGTGACGGCGTTGTACATGCTGGAGCCCTGGGAGAGGACGGTGTTCAGTATCCTTTTTCCGTGTTGAAGTGGCTTCTGACGGGATGTACGAGCGAGCTAATTTGCTAACCTTAGCTAGAAGGGTAGCCTAACTAAACAAGATGTTACACTGATACACAGCGTTAACTTTTCTAAAGAGTAAACGTACTTAAGTTCTGTGTCTGCCAGTTAAAGCATTCAACACATGAGCGGTGGTTTATGGTAAATTCGACATATAGACAATCTATGAGCCGGCCCACGTTATCGCTGAAACCAAAGGCGTTCACCAGTCGGCTTAATAAATGCTGAATTAAGGATCTCTTTGCAATATTATGGAAACATCTTAAAATCTTAGTCTGTGACTTATGTTAGAAATTAGGAAGCGCTTTAGACATCGTCACACAGAACTCTTTCAGGTTTCATCCGTTTATAGAGAAATCACTTACAGGTCAAAAAACATATCTGACATAAGAGAAAGTGACAGCTACTACTGAATGCCGCATTAAATACTTTTCATTAAGGAATTAAAGAATTTCTCGCACTTGGGTGTAGTATTATGTACATTTGCTTTCACGTAAAAAACGCATTCAAGATTTGGAAGTCCACCGTGTGGTTGACTTCTTGGGCGGCGTCAAGGCTAAGCTAGCTGCAGCTACTTAAGAGAGTTAGTCAGGTGATTGTCGCGTGCGAGTAAATACGTGTTACATATGGTCTTTATTTTAATCTTATGTTAAACAGCATTCACTCCATGTTAGCTCAGCGAAGTCAACTGAAGACCATGGTGGTTAATAGTTAAAGTGTGTCCTGTTAATGGTTTTATGGCTGTACTTTGATCTGTGGCGGCGCAGGAAGCCGTCAGTATCACATTTTATGCATGATGTATCGTCTTCCAGCAGCTGGCGTCACTGTCAGGGTGTATCTCGTCTTCCCCCGAGGGTTAGGTGTGCTGGTGTGTGCTCCTGCTCATTATCAGCCCATCTGATAATATGGAATTCAGGTGGTCAGGGATCGCACAGGTTAGTGTGTTGTTGGTCTACAGAAAACATTTCAGAGATAATGGCTAAGATGAACTTGACTTCTGTTGGATTGGAAGACTGTTGGACTTACTTGTAATGGCAATGTACAATTTTGTCAGTATTTGAAAGACTTGAGAAGGATAAACAAAAAAAAAAGTACTGTTCCAAGAAGAAACCTGCTCATTTCCTCAGAGAAGGATAAGCAGATGACAGTTGGAGAACATCAGTTCAATCAAGAGTCCAAAATGTAATTTTTCAATCATGTAAGATAATAAAAAGCAGCAGTTTCTCCCTTTGAAGATGCTGAAGCTTTAAGTTGTTTGTGATATTTGCTTTTGAAACTCAAAGTAGTTGCTCACTAATTTTCTTGGCATTGCATTAATTGTTTTAGGTCAAATTGAATCCAGCTGTCCTGTGAAGGCTGCACTCATGTCAGCCTTCATAGTTCATTTGTTTATTTAGCCTTTGTGTATTCAGGGATAAGCAGGCAGAGTATATATATATATATATATATGCTGTTTTGTACCAACGGTTGGTTTTGCAGTCGATCTGCCCCATGCTCATGACATTTAGTTTAAAAAAAAAAAAACTAAGATGGTGAACTGCTGATTTGTCAAAACAGGACTTCACTAACCAATGGCACAGTGGTCACATCCATCTTTTATATACAGTATGTGGTTGCTGGTGGACATTCCAGGCTCTGGTTGCATAGATAAGCCTTAGAAATATTTCTTTTTTTTTTTTCTTTTTCTTTTCATATGCCAGTCAACAGTGTCCTTCACTCCCACTGGAAGACACTTACTGTAGAGACCAGCTGGTATGAATCAGAGCCTTCTGCATCTTGTCCTTTTGTGTGTGTGGTGTGGCTCAGCTGCAGTAGTGACCCGACATGATGGCTGTCGGCAAGGAAATTCAACAATGTCATGAAAATACCTATTTGGCTGTGTATACAGTAATGCAAAGTGGTGTGTGAAAATTCAGTAGCAGCCTCTTTCTAGCAACAGTCTCCATTCCTGTTTACATTAGCAAGGTTACTGTAGTGCATGTAAACTTGCTGTATTCTCAACAGTAACTTTGAGTTTATTTAAGGCACAGAAACAGAGCCTTACTGCAGCACCGTTTCTGTGTCTAGATTTAAAAATATTTTAAACATTTTACCCTGCATTGCTTCCTGCAATGTAAATCCTGCCAAACGGGTTTGATACTCTTATCAGCTGCTAAGAGAGTCACCAGGGATTAATGAAAGCTATTGACCTGCTGTACTGAAGTTCTGAGACTTTGTGTCCAAACTTTTGCTGCTGCTCTTTTTTTTTTTTAGTCCAGTTATTTAAGGTTATAAAAATTAGAGTGTATTAACAGTTTTAAGACAGGGTCATTTTTAATGTGTTTGCTGTATGGGTTGTATTGAGGTCTTTTCCAGTCATAAACCACCAAAATACAGCTCCGGAAAAAATTAAGAGACCACTGCAAAATTATCAGTTTCCCAGATTTTGGTATTTATAGATACATGTTTGAGTAAAGTGAACATTTTTATTTTATTCTATAAACTACTGACAACATAACTCCCAAATTCCAAATACAAATATTTTCATTTACAGCATTTATTTGCAGAAAATGAAAAATGGTCAAAATACCAAAAAAGGTCCAGTGTTTTCAGACCTCAAATAATGCAAAAAAAAAAGTTCATATTCATTTTTAAACAACACATTACTAATGTTTTAACTTAGGAAGTGTTCA
>VUQI01056489.1:0-15263 GCA_015106735.1 Paratilapia polleni
CCAGCCTACCAAAATTACTCCAAGAGTGCATCGACGACTCATCCAGGAGGTCACAAAAGAACCCATAGCAACATCTAAAGGACTGCAAGCCTCACTTGCCTTAGTTAAGGTCAGTGTTCATGATTCAACAATAAGAAAGAGACTGGGCAAAAATGGCATCCATGGGAGAGTTACAAGGAGAAAACCACTGCTGACCAAAAAGAACACAAAGGCTCGTCTCACGTTTGCCAAAAAACATCTTGATGATCCCCAAGACTTTTGGGAAAATATTCTGTGGACTGACGAGACAAAAGTTGAACTTTTTGGCAGGTTTGCGTCCTGTTACATCTGGTGTAAAACTAACACAGCATTTCATAAAAAGAGCATCATACCAACAGTCAAACATGGTGGTGGTAGTGTGATGGTCTGGGGCTGCTTTGCTGCTTCAGCACCTGGACGACTTGCTGTAATTGATGGAACCATGAATTCTGCTCTCTACCAGAAAATCCTGAAGGAGAATGTCTGGTCATCAGTTTGTTCCCTGAAGCTCAAGAGCACTTGGGTTATGCAGCGGGACAATGATCCAAAACACATCAGCAAGTCCACCTCTGAATGACTCAAAAAACAAAAAAAAGGTTTTGGAGTGGTCTAGTCAAAGTCTGGATATAAATCTGACTGAGATGCTTTAGCAGACCTTAAACAGACCGTTCATGCTCGAAAACCCTCCAGTGTGGCTGAATTAAAACAATTTTGCAAAAAAGAGTGGGCCAAAATTCCTCCACAGTGATGTGAAAGACTCATTGCCAGTTATCACAAATGCTTGACTGCAGTTCTTGCTGCACAACCAATTATTAGGTTTAGGGGGCAATTACTTTTTCACATAGGACCAGGTAGGTTTGGATAGCTTTTTTCCCTTAATAAATAAAATCATTTGTTTGATGATCTGAAACATTTAAGTGTGACAAATGTGCAAAAACTAAGAAATCAGAGCAGGGCAAATACTTTTTCACAGCCCAATATAACAGACAGAAGGAAGGATCCCAGTTAGACAACAGCATCTGCTGGTATTTATTCCCATCATCAGCACCAGTCAGTGTTTAAGCAATCCAACTGAAATCTTGTCATTCAGCCACTTCTAAAGTTTAGGTTTATTGTCCTCAGACATTAATTTAATTTTTTGTTGGAGTCCAGTGGGAAGAAAAGTGTTTTACTAAAGGGAGTTGGTTAAAATTAATGGAACCTAAAAGTAGGACAAAGGTACTACACTTTACATTAGTACTGTAAGTCAGACAGAAGAATCAAGTAGAATATATTTATATTAACAGGTACAAATATATAATAAGCATGTGCATCTGAGAAGATACAGATATCTATGTAGAGGGCCCAAAAAGTGCAGGAGGAAATCAGCAGCATTGGCAAGATGAAAAGCGAATAAAGCAGTAACAGAACACATACAATGATTAATACCCTTAAACTATAGGTCCAGGTTAGCGGTGCTTAGGTATTTAACCCTCATGCCACCAACATACATAACATACAAGAACTAAACTATTACCATCAAACATGAATTTAAGAAATGTCCTACTAAAACTGGATAGGGACTCCAATTAATTTGTAAAAAATTACTACTTGAAACACAAACCAGATATAAAGTCATGACGAACAAATGGATTGAAATGTGGGTATAACTTGCATTGATAGGATAAAGCACCTGTGAGATATGGCATCCTGTCCTCCGGGGTCTGGGGACACCCTAGCTGCTAGGATTAAGGTTAAGAAACCTCCTGTGAGGCCTCCTGTTAGGATTAATAAATAAATTTTTTAAAAAGTGCTTTCATCTGTTTATCTTTTTTAACTCTCTGGAATCTGTATTACGTGTAACGTCTCGTAAATTGCCAACAGGTGGCGCACTAATAACTTCTGTTCGCTCGTGACTCTTTACTCCAGAAGGGTCGAGCACGTCTGTTTGTTTGCGCGTGTGCGCGTGCGTGTGATAGTGCGAGTGGGCGGCCGTTCGGTATGCACGTGTAAATAATTGCGCACGTTTCTACGGGGCTGTCTCGTGCGTGCTGAAGAAAGAGAAGAGACTACTTTAAGCGTAAAAAGATGCGAAAAATAACGCGCGTCAGAATTTACGTGCAAGTGTAGCTGAACTTTTATAAACTAGGGGCCTATAATGTTCACAAAGCGGTTGTTTCGGGGAGATAAATTATACTTTGGTCGATTTATATTGAATTTAGGTCTATGACCGTTAATACAGCAGAGCAGAAGAACTATCATCACAATATGAATTCCTCGCAAAGAGATATATACCCAGCCAACCAGTTTCTTGTCCCTCGTACGCTCTTCACGGACCGACAAGGTAACAATAAAAATTCACACGTGCATCACCCACTAATTGGGGGTTTTCTCCGCCCCTGCGGGGCAGCCATATCATCAAAGTTTCTCAGGCAGCACTCCGCACTAGCCTGAAGCTCCGGCTGGAGGAGAGAAATCACTGCCCCCAGAGCCAAGAAAACACCGGAGAGAGGCTGGATTTAAAACCCGCCCTCCAGAGGGATCTCGTCCCCCCCGACCAAAAAAACAAAAAAAAAACAAAAAACCTCCCATTTTTCTCTCACTCTCTTTCTCTTTCTCACTCTTCTGTCTCTCTTTTCCCTCTGTCCCTCTCTTTTCCTCTACCTTTATCCCCTCGCCTTTCGCCGTTTCCCTTCCACAAACATGGATCTCTCGGCGAGGTGTTTGTTTCTTCTATCATGTCTTGGCGTGATATTGGCGATCGATTTGGACGCGATTGATCCAGGCTACTATGTGGAGCCCACTGCCACATCAGAGACGATCGACTATAAGGATCCCTGTAAAGCTGGTGAGATTTTTTCCCCCGTTTTTGTAGTACTGTGTGTAATTTTTCTTACCATATTAATGTGGAGGTTTAAAAAAAATGCCACGAATCTACGTGGAGCTCGCAGAGAGCGGCCAGAGAAACGCTTTTAGAGAGATGACAGTAGTGAATGTAGTTTTTAAAAGGCTTGAGGGAACATTATGTGCAATTGTTTTGTACTAAGTGACATAGTTTCTGCAGTTTGAAACATTTGAGGCGCACACGGCATAGCCCAGCTCAGAGAGCGGCAGCACGGATTGTAGGGATGAAAATGCATCGATTAAAGGGTTTCTGAATGCATTTCACGAGACAGGAAAAGTTTTGGGTTTAGTTTTCGTTGAAAAGTTGGCAGCCTGCTGTTTGCACTCATGTTTAAAAATGTGATCAAATCGTTGCTGCAGGCTGTCTGCTGTGTTATATCAAAAAGTCTGCGCTGTTGGGGGAAACAAAGGATTTCTGCAGTTTGATTTGAAGACTTCTTCTCTCTCACTGGTCGCTTTTGTGCACAGATCTTCTGGGTTTTTTTCCCCTACCGGCTGTTTGCACGGCCACTGAAAACAAAGTGGAGGAGGGGAGAAAGTAAGAGTACAGTCGAGTTTAGATATTTGTGCACACATTATTCTGCTGGCAGTTGTCTTATTTTTGTGAAGTCTAAATATAGTATACAGAAGAAATGAGTGTACTCCTCTTTACAGTACTTTACAGTAATTGCATTAAGCGTGAGTATTTCGTCTTATGAAAAAAAATCAAATAAGTCATTTAGAATGACTATAAAGAAAATACAGGTCCCAGAGGTAAAACTAAATGCAACAAAATTTCTCAGATGTGTGAGCACTGACACAGACGTTAAAAAGCTTGTGATTACTGAAACAAATTCAACACAACTGTGATTTCCAGTTATCCTAATTTCTTTAAAAAATAGTTTATAAAATGACCTGAACACCAGAACCTTTCACAGCAGCCATTTGACATGTCCTTGCAGGGTTAACATAGGTGTAATTAGTATAATTAGATGTGGCCCTGCTCTTTAGATGGCCAAAAGCCCCGGCTTTGCTCACATGGGCTCACTGGAATGGCTGTGACACACTAAATGGAACATAATTCATTTTTATCAGTTAGACCTCTGTTTGCCTTCTGTTACATGTCAAAATGGCTGCTGTGAAAATTGCTTGTTTTGGACCTATGGGCTATGTCTTTCTGCACGTCTGTGAGATCAGTTATCAAGTAAAAAGCAGTTGCAGCAGTAATCAGGATGTATGAGCCATAGTTCCAGTAATCAGAACTGTTGTGGCTGTCCTCCTAAAATGACCCCACGGTCACACACAGTGCTCTGCTTGCACAGTTTGGCTCTGAAAAACAAAAAGGGCCAGTGCTTCAGTGTTGGCATGAGGGATTCTCAGTGGAAATTGGTTTGTATGACAGCTCACAAAATAAAGGTTATTGCACAGTGTTAACCTCTATGGATGGCATTCAAGGAAAAAAAAAAAAAAAAACCTTGCTTGCACAGGATTGCAGCTCAGATTGATTGATGTCATTGAACTGCTTGAGTGTTGCTGTTAAGGAGAAAACATTTATAATCAGCCTGTGGATATACCAAAATACTGGCTGACAAGATGACTCCCAGTCCCCAGAAGCCTGGGAACAGGCGAATATTCCAGTATGATGATAATCCAAAACCCTCTGCCAAAATTAAAGTCTCTGGAGAAAAACAAAAACAGTGAAAATGATGGCCTGTCCAAGTATGTCGCTTGACTTGAATCCAGTGGAACACCTTTTGGGGTATTTTAAAGAGAAGAGTGCAGCAACACAACCGCTCCATCAAAGAGGAGCTGGAAATGTCTCTAAAGAAAGGCAGACTGAGGCCTGTATTTTTAATATAGTAAATCTAAGCTGTTAATTTTTTTAATTTGTCATGAAGGAAATGCCCTACTGGTCACATTTCACAGGGGTGTACATACTTCTGTTGCATACTGTATATCTGCTGCTTCTGCCTGTGGTGAGACCTGCATATTTTCCTTTTTTTTTGCCAAAGAATATCTGAGTTGTCATTGTAATCTTTTTTTCTTTTTTCTTTGTACTGTGAGCTCACTGTCTTGCCAAATCCCTTTGGGGAGTTTGAACAGATTGCATTTTCCATCTGGTAAAAGTATTCAGGTTACAGATACAGAGAGTTGGCTTCAGTCACAGTGACCTCTAAAGTCCTAGAAGTGCTTACCGATTTTTAACATTTGACTATCTCTGATGTGTCAGATAATTATACAACAGAATTCAATCCTCCTACTTTCAGTTACCCAGCTATCTCTTTTCTTTGTGTTTTCCCCCAAAGAAGAGGAGTGAGGAAAATATAAAGATTGTGCTTTAAGAGTGCTATCATTGTACGTAAACATGACAAAAACTGGCTGCAAATGAACCGTGTGTCATGCACAAAACATGAAGATGTTGCTTCCTGTTTTTGCTTTACTGCTTACGTGAGTCATTCGAGCGGTCATATCGGGTCTCTAGTATGGATTAACTGGACACTTTGATACTTGAAAGGTAAACTGATGAAATGATGACGATGCTGTGTTTATATTTCCAGGGATTTTTCTTGCGTGGTTTTTAAGAAATCATTGATGAGTAAAAGAAATGTCTCATCAGGGACATTCCCACTTGATAATCCCCAGTCATGACGGATGTTTATCTGGGTCAGGATGTTATCATTATTTGCACTACAGTTTGTCCAAGGTGTCATGAGTGCATTTTTGTTTATGGTTTTGTTTATGGTTTCCCAACCACACGTCTGCAGACGTTGAGGTTCTCCCAACCCCTGAGGTTGGGAGATGGTCACAAGTACATACTCCCACTCCCATTTTTTTTTTTTTTTTTTTTTTTTTTTCCCCCCCCTTTTTTTTTTTTTTTTTTACTCTCTGGACCTTGTCGCCTTCTTCTTGAGCCATTTTTCTCCTACCATTTCACTCCTTTCTTTCTTTGCTCACTCTTGTTATATTATACGCTCGCTGTAGAGATGAAAGGAGGTTTCAGTCCACTCTATTTGCTTCTTGTGCTCCAGGCAGTCTAAAAGCCACCTCAGTGACCACACAGCAGAAGTATGGAGGGTGCAGTGATGGTTCAGACTTTGGTCAGAGGCCATTTTCACTCTGCTGTACTCTCTCATTTGTCACGACTCTCAGATAGACACAGTGTTGGCTTCTATATGTATTCAAACACGAAATGCGAGATGCACTTTTTAAAACTGAACTTTAAAGACGAACTGAAAGTCCAGCACTACTGTGCTCAGCCATTCTGGGTGTGTTCATTTATATATTACAGTAACACTTTAACTACAACTGCCTGTGTATTTTCATAGGACTATTGGAAAATCTTATACTACTACTCTGTGATTAGTGTAGTATTAGTTGTTTCATTTAGAATCAACATATTGAAACATCACTCTAAAAATATATTGTTTTTGAAATGTATACAGATATGTCTTTTATCTCTCTTGTATTTATGCCCAATTGGTTCCTTATGCATTTTTTTTCTATTTTATTCACACACTATAAATGCAACATTTTTCTGAAGCAGAAATCTATTCAGTACACTACTCCATTTATTCCTCCTTTCTCTGTTTTCCCATTTCGCTCATTTTATTTTGTAAATCTGTCACCTTTACAAAACTTACGAGTTTTGTAAAAGATGACAAGAGTGTGAGTCAGCAAACCGCTTTTTCCACTTATCCACTTAGACAAAAGCAATGATTACTGAGACCCTATAGTGAGGTTTGCTGAAACTTGCTTTATCGATTAATATTTATGTTGTAGTGTAAATGCTCGATTGTAGTGTGATCAATCAGTTCCTGGTCAACAGGCGTGTCCCAGAGCAGGGACTGGACGGATGTGGACCATGATGGTGGCTCCCTCCTGACATGGTGTAGCCTCAGAAAACATGGCAACTTTCTGATACAGTCATAAAGAGAAATCCATATTTATCATCCCAAAATTGAATTTAAAAGAGATATAAAGGCAGAGAATAAGTGTTACACGTCCAAATCACTCTTTTACATCTGTTTAATGATGAATGTAAGTTCTATAGGTTTATATCAGGCTTTTCATACAGACATGCTTCTTCATTTGTTTAGAATAATGGGGGTAATTAAAAGTGATCAATGAGTGCCTAACAAGTTGATAAATGTTAGCTTAAACAACTGCGCTGTGAATAATGTGGGATACTGGCCTTGTTATCTGGTCGTGACACACTGAGTCTATAAACGCTGGACGATCCAAACAGGACTGAGCTGATAAAAGGTTTAGCTTTAAATGAGTGTACACAATGGTCCTGATGCATCCGAGGCATGCGGGATAACCATTGGTACAGTGCAACCATCAGAGGTGTGGCACACAGCATTTCTTTCCCTTCTCTTGGGACTGCTTTGTTTGTAAAAGTCATGCTTGCTCACTCAGAGCAATGAATACATGCTTTAAATGCTTCAAATACATATACATGCTGTGGATCAGCCATTTCAGTTCTTGCAGTCTCCAGTGTCTAGACTGTGAGGCTGCAGTGTTTCAAACTGTAGCTTTTTCTACCTGCTCATTACAACGTTTAAACATATCTTAGAGAATCATACTAACATTTCACCTCAAATGCCTCTGGCAACAATGAGAGAAACGTGAGGTGTCTAAACGCCTCCCACAATCTTTTCTAGGGCCCGCCCAAACAATCTGCAGACAAAAAAAAAAAGAAAAAGAGGAGAAAAAGTTAACAGCTCCCAAAATAAATGCAGAGAATGGTGCAAAGAAAACAGTGAAAACACTGAATCCAGTAGTCCAACATTATTGTATTGCAATTATGATTATAGGAGCCACGTGTCAACTTTTCTTTTAACATGCCTTCAAACAGAATGGCACTCCTTCTCCAAAACAAAAAGAAAAAAAAAGGATACACCTTCTATGAGTTACCTGTAGAAATCTAGACAGTTTACCATCATTTTCTCTTTCTCTTACTGTGAAACAAAGAGTTTCCGACCACAGCTTCTCTGTGAACCCCAGCTTGGGGCTAGTACAAGTTTTCTCCCTGTCCCTTCATGAGTGAGAGAGCAGCATCCTCTTCTGGTAAAAATGCTCAGTAAATTAGACACTGAAATCCTTACTTCTTTGTTTCCACACATCACACTGCCAATGTCACAGGAACAAGCTACAGTAATTTGTTCAGGTATTTTATGCAAAAAGTAACTCCATGAATGCAACATGAAGTAAAAGTTGTTTTTTTTTTTTTCCCACAAATTCATATTCTTGTATGAAATGTGAGATCATGTGTGATCAATGTGAGAACTTCTCTCTGGTTAGCTGCAGCAGCTGGTGAAATGACAAATGTCAGTGTCACATTATCCACTGGAGGGTGCCGCTGCATCACACACCGCACCATCAGCCAGTGTGTTTCTTTCTTAAAATGCAGAAGGCATCAACAACTACTCACTGATTTGTGAAGAAGTCTGTAAAAAAAATGTCTTTTTTTCTTTTTTACAGACTTCTTTCTCAGGTTTCTAAAGCTCTCTTCAGGTGTTCTTCTCGTGTAATTGGAAAGAGTAAATGTATACGCTGATACACACACAGACACACAAACACACATACACACACACACACACAACCAGAGATTATATGCCTTTCACCCCATGCACACCCCAAAAGCCCAGTGAGTTCAGGGACAGGACATCTTTTCATTTCTCGTGCAAACCTGTGATGTTACAGTATTTACCCACTTGTGTTATTTCCCCGATCCTCTTACTTTTAATCCATTCAGGCAGTAGAGCACATCAAAAAAACAAAAAAAAAAATCTAAGCCAGGAGAACTCATCTGCAGTCCTTTCTGTCTACATATAACTCAAACAACGTCAGTATTTAAGAACCTTTGAAAGTATGATACATGTTAAAATAAACTTAATACGTGCACATTCACTGGAAAAAAGGGGGCAGACCAGGTCTGATGACAAGCAGGCATGGTGGAAATTATTTTGTGGTGCAACAAATGAGTAAAATTGGAGCCCCGCGGTGTGCGTGCAGCTGACTTTTCTTTTGTTATGTTAAGATAATTTGACGGAAAATTACAGTTAAAGCCTGTTGTACATATTTCTAAGGTTGTTTTTGCACCTAACTCTATACAAAGTAATGTATCAAACCATTTATTATCATTAAGTCACATTTTTGAACCATGATTGCAACCAAACAACCACATCAAGTCAACCTGAAATTTTGGTTGATTCACCTATTCATCCATTTGCCCGTTTCCTTCTCTCTGTTCCTACTTCCAGTCACACTGGAATATTTTTATGCAAGATCTGTGAACTCTTCGTGATCACCATACAAGATAAGTAAAACTTTTCAGTACAGAGTGAACTGGCTGTCAGTCAGCAGAATAAATGTTTTCTATTTGTATCTTCCCCTGCGGCAGTTACGACTCTCATGATGTAGGATGACAGGCAGGTCACCAAAACTGTCCAATGAATGAGGGCCTGTCAGTCCACATTTATATGTAATACACAGCAACAATAAATCATTTTATGCTTGGGTTGCACCAAAAGCAGTTTAAGGTGTGTCACTTATATGGGCTATTTCTGCAGCTGTTTACATTGCAGCAGCAGTGTGAATTATTATGATGAAAGGTTGAAAAATAAATCCATTTGTTGAAAGGAGAAAGATGTTTATGGCATGTTAAAGTTTGTCTTTACCTTTACCTTGGACTACAGTACAAATCAAGTATTGGTAGAGGAAGAATAATATTTAACTCAAGTAAAACTTACAGCACTAAGAAAGAAAAAGTCACACTCTACAGAGAATTATCACCTACATCTGCACCTTAATGTATGTAAATGTATTCAAGTAACTATAGGTAATTACACTTACCGGCCACTTTATTAATTACATCTGTTCAGCTGCTCGTTAACGCAAATATCTAATCAGCCAATCACATGGCAGCAACTCAATGCATTTAGGCATGTAGACATGGTTAAGACAACCTGCTGAAGTTCAAACTGAGCATCAGAATGGAGGAAGAAATGTGATTTAAGTGACATTGAACGTGGCATGGTTGTTGGTGCCAGACAGGCTGGTCTGAGTATTTCAGAAACTGCTGATCTGCTGGGATTTTGCCACACAACCATCTCTACATTTACAGAGAATGGTCTGAAAAAGAGAAAATATCCAGTGAGCAGCAGTTCACAGGGTGAAAATGCCTTGTTGATGCCAGAGGAGAATGGCCAGACTGCTTGGAGCTCATAGGAAGGCAACAGTAACACAAATAACCACTCTTTACAGCCAAGGTATGCAGAAGAGCATCTCTGAATGCACAACACATGCTACAGCAGCAGAAGACCACACCCCGTGCCACTCCTGTCAGCTAAGAACAGGAAACTGAGGCTACAATTCACACAGGTTCACCAAAATTGGACAATAGAAGACTGGAAAAATATTGCCTGATTTGATGAGTGTCGATTTCTGCTGCAACATTCAGATACTAGGGTCAGAATTTGGCATAAACAACATGAACAACATGAAAGTATGGATCCATCCTGCGCTGTATCAACAGTTCAGGCTGGTGGTATTGTTGCTGACCATGTCCATCCCTTTATGACCACAGTGTACCCATCTTCTGATGGCTGCTTCCAGCAGGATAACATTGCCATGTCACAAAGCTCAAATCATCCCAAACTGGTTTCTTGAACATGACAATGAGTTCTCTGCACTCAAATGACCTCCACAGTCACCAGATCTCAAACCAACAGAGCACCTTTGTCATGTGGTGGAATGGGAGATTCACATCATGGAGGTCCAGCTGAAAAATCTGCAGCAACTGTGTGATGCTATCATGTCAATATGGACCAAATTCTCTGAGGAATATTTCCAGCACCTTGTTGAATCTGCGCCACGAAGAATTAAGGCAAAGGGGAGTCCAACCTGGCATTAGCAAGGTGTACCTCAGGAAATGTCCTGTGAGTGTATACTCCATTGCTGAAAAACACATCATGCTATTGTTATGAATATCAGGTCAAATTTAAATGTTTTTAATCTTTATTTGCTTAAGTTTCAAAGTTAAGAAATAGATGTTTTAAACACAGTGAGTTCTGGTCAAGGACAGGCTGCTTTTTTGATGTGGGGATCAGGACCAAAGCTCTCTATTCACTGCCACACTGTGAATACTTTCTCACTCTTTTTACAGCGTACTGACTGTACTGTTACAGTGTACTGACACTAGCTTAATGACTTCTTCAGTTAAGCAAGGCCTCAATAGCTTCTTCTCAAAGGTAGTCTATATGGGTTTTTTTATTATTAGGTGCAAAATTCTCAGCCAGTATCATCAAAAAAAAAAAAACTCCAAGAATTTTTCTGATCTGGTTGCTTTCTTTTGAGTCCACTAATACCAGTATAGAAAGGGAGGCATGTCACTTTATTAATACTGATGTATATATAAAAAAGCCACAATTGCTTGGTAAGTCACAACACAAAATTAGCCTTGTCAGACCTAATCTGGTTTTGATTCACTTCTCTGAAAGAAGTCCCCTAAATCTAGTCTGACGTATGTTATGATGAGAAAGACGCTGTCGTGTTTGCTTCCACCGACCCTGCTTGACTGCATTTACGAAAGGTCCTGTTCAGTCATTCAACATTCACCAGGAGACTCAATAAGAAAGCGAACGCTCGATCTGCATTCATTAGACTTGTAAATGTATTCAGATGCTCACGACAGCAGCCATACATAAAGATTAGTTTTAAAAAGTGTCAGAGCCTCATACACAAGTTTGAGAGAGGCGAAAGGCACAGATCAGTGCACTAAAGACAGATGGGCCACCAGGACACCTAGATAATTATGCATATGATAATTGGCTTAGTGAACTAAAATGTGTCCTTGAGGGGAAATAAAGTATTTTTGTGGTTCTAAAGATTTAATTTCAATTGCTGGATAATGGGCAGCTTGCTGGGTAGATTGCCTAATTAACAAGCAGGGAAACATCAGAGCAGAGAAGCCAACATGGCTTCCCGACAGCAAACTAGAATATCTTGCTTTTAAACATGAGTATACAGCAATGATTTTGCTGTGATCTAGTTAGTTGGCTGTAGCTCTGAATGAGCAGTTTTGGAGTATGTGGTTTTAAAACTGATTTGAAACACAAGTCCATGGGCAGTACTCCATCTGTGATGCTGTGATTCACACAGATCAAGTCAGCATGCTGCTAATAAAAATACTAGCATGAGAACAGGTATAATAGGTATTTACCCTTGTTATCATCACAGTCTAGCAAGCGTTATTAATTAGCACAAGACATAAGTACAGACAGATGTGAATGTCATTAGGTCTTCAAGCGATTGCTCAAATGCAAATTTATGAATCAACGATGGCACTGGATGAAAAATCAGGGGGTCACCAACGTTATTACAATTCATCTTGAGCAGAAAATAAATCTTTGAAGCACATGTCATTTCATGGCAGTCCATTATTTTTCAATTAGTCCAGCTCTTTAAAACCACAAATGTTGGCCTTGTCGAGGTACTAGATGAAAAGTCAGAGTATCACTAAAGCCATTAGAATGCATCCTCTGGGCAAAAATGCACGGCACTGTGGCATACTCATTATAATGACAGCACAGATTGTATTTCTGTCCATCAGAGAATTGTTAACTCCAAACTGCCCAAAGCCCAGGTGATAAAAGTTCTTGTATCATGTATTATTTTAATGCCAGTGACCCACCAGAAATATGAGCCATATGAGCACTCTTTAAATAAGTTAGTTGTCCATTTAACTTTAGAGAAAATCACTGCTAATACACCAACTGCACTGCACTGCATTGTGGTCGGACTCTGAGGACTGTGGACACAGACGTGACCTATAGATTTAGTCTTCCTCTAAACTTACACCCTAGAGGGAGAAATAAATAGCTGTATGTCCTACAGAGACATACTGAGAGGCTTCTGATCTGTGATGATGCACTTCATCAGTCACAGGTTCAGAACATCAGGAGGTTGACTCTGTCCACCTTCCCTCTTGTCACACTGATAGGAAGTGTGCAAACACTTGATTAGTGAGTTCATGGAACAACCAGGGCCCAGCTGATTAGTGTTGGCTTGACATGAAAACTCTGTGTTCCTCCCTCAGTATGGTGTTTGAAAAACATGTCTTGCCTGCAGCATCTCTCTTTCTCCCTCCCGTGTTAGGTTACAGGATTGGAGACAGGTGCCTGGTACCTAAACACAGGCCCACCAGCCACAGCCACTTTTGCAATCAAGTCTCTTTCCAATGATCTGTTCTGCTATCTCCTTGTCCCCAGAGCAAAGTCTCTGCTCAAGCAAACAGCTGCAGTTTTAGCCAGGTATTGATAGTATTTTCAGTTACTTCAGTATTCAGCCTATTTTATTTCCTGTTTTCCTTTCTCTGCAGTTCCCACAAACGATTCAGCCTTTGTTTCCCAACCTCATGCCTCATCTGATGTCCACATTGGCTCAGTTTAACTCCCTGGATCCCTCACTTTCAGGCTTCCCTCTGCATTTCCCCTTGCCCTACTCTTCCCAATTACAATTGCCACCTGCCCAAGCCCAAGCTCTAGTTCACCAGCTATCAGCCCATACACGCAGATCAAATGTACATATCTCACTGAAATTTGTGTAACTATATGGGCTTTTTGCTGAAATGCTGACACTGATAGAAAGAACTCCTAACATTTCTCAACTGTGCACTAATTGCCTCCACTAAATTTCCCTCCTCAGCTCATTCTCTAACAGCTGTTCCTTATTAGCCGTTAGTCCCAGCATTTCCAGCAAACAGTCCACTCTTCACCTATTGCTAAAGGGTTTATGTCCTACAAGCTGATCTCTAGTGCCTGATATCTGGACATGTCCCAAAAAGAAAAGCACAGGTAAAACAAGCAAACAAAAAATGCCACATTTATAATGGTGAATTTCAGTTAGCTGCTTCTGTTCCAGTGTCCTGTGCCATGTCTCAAAACCCGTTTCCATGCTTACACTCACTATTTGCATAAGTGTGTTCACACCATCCAGTGCGGCTACATGACACTAAATGTGGAATGCTGCACACTTCTTGGCCTTAATGGTCACCATCTTGGATAGGCAGCAGAAAGGGAGGGACCACCAATCACTTTACAGCCAGTAGAAGGAGGATTTTTTTTGAAGGTAGAACCAAACATTAAACATACTGTGGTGTTTTGTAGTGTTTATGCATGTCTATGCTTCTTCACTGTAGAAGAATTTAGCGTTATGTGCGATTAGACGTGTGGCAAGTTGCAGATGTTCACAAAATGCGGCAGCTAGCGCAACAATCTTATTCAAACGTTGCACACCATTTCAACTATGTGCTCACCCTGTTTGATTTGACACAACACCACTCTGTCAAAATACACATTCTACACAAGTAAGTACAAGTAAGTAGTTTACTACTTACTTGTGTAGAACTACTTACTTTGCGGGTGGCTGTGGCTCAGGAGGTAGAGCGAGTCGTCTACTAATTGGAAGGTCAGTGGTTCGATCCCTGGCTCCCCTAGTCTGCATGCCGAAGTATCCTTGGGCAAGATACTGAACCCCACGTTGCTCCTGATGCATTCATCAGAGTGTGAGTGTGAGTGTGAGTGTGTGTGTGAATGTTAGTAAGCACTTAAGTATAGATAAAAGTGCTGTATGAATGAATGGATGTATGTGTGACTGGGTGAATGTGGCCTGTAGTATAAAGCGCTTTGAGTACACAAAACTGAGTAGAAAAGCGTTATATAAGTACCAGTCCATTTACCATTTACTACATGAAAGTGCATCAGTGGATTTATCCATACTGAAACATACGGTATTCTTGTGTATCCTGGCTTGCACTAAATAGATTTCACCGCCCCGCATCAAAACAATTTCTGTTTTACCAATAAAAATATTCAATCACGTTCCGTTTTGTCACAAAATGCGAATCCATTTTTTCATATACGGTCCATTTGTGCTCATTGTATTTCAGCGTCTCCAACACAATTTGCATATTTTCATAAGTTTCTTTTAACTGGACAGAATGACCAGTTGGCACGTTTGCAAAGTAATTGCCATTATGCAGTAGGACACATTTTAGGCTGGCTTTTGAGCTGTCAATGAACAGTCTCCACCCATCAGCATCGTACTCACAACCCATTGCACCCAAAAGACCCTCAACATCAACACAATAGACAAAAGTCATCATCCAATACAAAGAATGGAATAAGATCCTTCTCATGATGCCCATAAAAAGAAAATTTGGTTCCTGGAGCCAGGAGGTTTTTCTCACTGAGCCTAGACATAAGCAACTCAAGCTGCTTCCTTTGGCAGATCCAAATCTCGTACTAAGTCCTTTAACTCTGGCTGAGTGAATAACTGGAGGACAGATGAGCTACTAGAAGATGGATCTTCAAAGTCCT
>VUQI01056498.1:0-11415 GCA_015106735.1 Paratilapia polleni
GAGGCACTAATCATGGCAGCACAGGAACAAGCTCTAAGAACAAGATCGATAGAGGTTGGGGTCTATCGCACCAGGCAAGACCCCAGGTGCAGGCTGTGCCGAGATGCCCCTGAGACAATCCAGCACATAACAGCAGGGTGCAAGATGCTAGCAGGCAGGGCGTACATGGAACGCCATAACCAAGTGGCTGACATACTGTACAGGAACATCTGTGCCGAGTATGGCCTGGATGTCCCGAGGTCAAAATGGGATACACCTCCAAAGGTGGTTGAGAATGACCAAGCTAAGATCCTGTGGGACTTCCAGATACAGACGGACAAACTGGTGATGGCTAACCAACTGGATATAGTAGTGGTGGACAAGCAGAGGAAGAAGGCAGTAGTGATAGATGTAGCAATCCAGAGTGATGGCAACATCAGGAAGAAGGAACACGAGAAGCTCGAGAAATAAATGGAAGGTGAAGGCAACAGTGGTCCCCGTGGTAATCTGAACACTCGGGGCAGTGACCCCCAAACTGGGAGAGTGGCTCCAGCAGATTCCAGGAACGACATCTGAGATCTCTGTCAGAAGAGCGCAGTCTTAGGAACAGCTAAGATACTGCACAGGACCCTCGAGCTCCCAGCCCTCTGGTGAGAGGACCCGAGCTTGAAGGATGAAAAAGACTGCCCGCGGGGCGAGTGGGGAATTTTTTTTTTTTTTTTTAATGTGTAATCAGCAGTCAGATCAGACAAAGGACAATTTTAGATCATTGGAAAAACCATGAGTGATCCAATCTTTGGTTTATAGTACTTTAAATCCAGAAAACAAGAGGGAAAGATGCAGGGTACAAGGTTAAGTGGTGTACACTTTTAGACAAACTAACTTAACAGAGAGCTTTTGTTGCAGTGCTGACAGTCTGCCTGGGATACCCACACAGACACACAAACACATAACATGGGGCCAAGATGTCTGCAGTCCTCCCTGGCACCCTTGGGGATTAAAAACACAGCAAGAGGAAGGAAGGATAGAAAGAGAGAGGGATGTCTGCCAACAAGTGAATGAGGAGAGTGAGTGAGTTAAAGTAAGGGAGGAGAAATAGACTGAAAAAGAAGTCCTGAGAGTGTGGCACTGTTTCTCTGCTTTCATTAATTGTAATATATGCATTTGTATGAGTTTAAGGCACCAATAGATATTTATATAGTATGTTGAATGTTATATTATGAGCATTCAGAATCAAATTGTGTGTTCTTTGATACATGTTTATGTGCCTCATTGCTAACTAGTGCCAAAGTAAAGATAAAGTGGCCCACTTTATCTTAAATAAATAAATAACAACCCTGCAATACAGCATAAGCATCTTTAGTAGAGAAATCACTGAATGTGTCTTCTCATATGTGCCTATGGCTACATCCTAAACTAATTAATTCAATTCAGTTCAATTCAATTTTATTTATATAGCACCAATTCACAACAATAGTCGCCTCAAGGCGTAATTACATGACACTTTTGTGACTGGTCTGTTTTTTGGACCTATATAAATAAAGCTGAATTTAACTGAACTTCCATATAGCCATACAGATACCTTGGGATATTGTTTGCACAGATTTTTTTTATTTTTATTTTTTATCATATATTTGAAATTTCAATTTCTGCTTCTACAGATTGCAGGTGAATCATTATTTATTGGCAGGGTTCAAATCTTTTGGAACCACTTAGCATCCCATAACAATGTTATGTTTACACTGGACTTTGTTAGGTAAACATATGTTAATATAAAGGCAAATCAGTTTGTTCAGAATTAAAGGAAAACATCACTTAGTGTAACTACAACTTCCAGCAGCTGCTTACCCTCAGTTTGGTTCTTTCAGAACTCTTGCTATTATTCTGTTCAGGTTTGTTCGGTTCAGTAATATGCCATTTTATACAAGTTTATACATGACTTTTTTAAGATTAACAGCTCTGCTTGAAAATATCTGCAACAGATTTGTAAGATTAGAACTTTTTTAAGGCATTTGTTAGGGAATTTATCAAAACAATGACATCCCTGCCAAAAGCTACTAATCTGAAATGTGCCAGTTCCAATTCAGTATATTCAGCTAAGTTCAAAGATTTGTTTTTCTTACAGGTATTGAGCATCTATACCAAGAAATTATAATGAAAACAACTGACTGAATCTTCAGAGTTTTGTGGATTGTCCAAACTAATCTAGGCATAATTCATGTGTCATTATATTATGCCATCCAGCCCCATCACCTAGCATTGGAGCATGGGGCTAGATCTTGGAAAATAACACAAATAAACATTTTATATGACTGGATAGACCAGTGAGGTAACTTGCAGGGAATAAGTAGTTTGTGTAAGTTTAACATCAAACTTTAACAAACTGAAAATCTTTACCAGCCTTCACAATCCTATTCTTAGGTGGTTAACAAATCAAGTTTGATGTCTATCACAAAAAACAATGGCTGCACACGATTTTTTTTCTTCTGATTTTCAGTCATTCTGATTATAATTAAACAGTGTCTTATCCTAAAGTGAATGAACCTTTAATCATCTAATGTCCAAGCTCCAGTTTCCTGATATCTCAATTTTATCTCGGCTCTAAAAAATGAGTGAAAGTGGTGTACTTTAATCTCTGCAACATAAGTTTAATTTTAGCAGCAGTCCAATAAAATTATTCAACATTTTCACAATGCCATCCCCCAGTTCTGCTTTTCCAAACATTTAGCTTCCATTATATTTGTGGTGAGATTTGTGTACTGTATCTCAACATCTGCACCACTGAGTTTAGATTTGTCACTGAAAAATAAAAATAATCCAAGAACACAGAAGAGCACAGGAAATGACCGCCACAGTGGTAAATGTCTCCATTTATTGCTCTTTCGCCCCTGTCTTTTTCTGTCTTTCTTTTCATCTCAAAATACAAAATAAACACCAAAAGGCTGTCCATACACACACGCATATCCTCAAAAAATATGAGCTTTTGATTGCTTTACATTGTACTGAAGCATCACTGATGTTTTCCCTCCCTATTCTGTTTCTGTGTTTACTATTTTTGCTGTTTTTTACTTGTCTTCCATTTCCCTTTCCCCCTTCTTTCATCCAAGATTACCTGAAGATTGACTATTCTGTTTTTCTATTTCAATTCTGCTCATGCCTGTTTGGCTTACAAAAGGTTGACAATGGCATATTATCTTTGAGCTCTTGTCGCATGTTGACCGTGAAAAATAGTTTGGTTGCAAATTTAATGCTCCATAGGTGTGCCTTTTAGCCTTTTTTTTTTTTTTAATGTGGATAAGAGATTTAAAGATGTCTGCAGTTTAAAGCTGATAAACATCCAGAGGACTTTGACAAGAGAGACAAGGGAAGGAAGAACTTAGAGGGAGATTATGTGTGTACGCATGGATGAAAAAATGACAGAGGAAAGGAAAGATGAGAATAAGGGAGAAAGCAGAAGAAGTGAGAGAGCAAGGAGGAAAGAAATAATAATGTCAATGTTATACTCTTTTGCATAGTATTAATGTTAAACATAATATATGTGAATGCCCATGTGCCCTCCACATCTGCAAAGAGTAGTGTAGTGTAGTTAAACAATTTAACAAATGCATCTACAGAGTTTCCTTTTCTCCAGTTTTAACAGCTTTGTTCCCACTGACACTGGAGGTAAACCTGAAAGTGAATAAACCATTTTAAAATAAACTTGTCCTCCTTCAAGGTAGAGCATTTGGGAGCAGGGGTAATCAGAATGTCTTAAAGTCCTTGTAAGGTGGGCTCCATCAGCTTGTCTCCCACTGGGGGTCTTACAGTTATTCAAATAAGAAAGTTACCCCATGCAATAGGCATTTTTAAAAAATTGTTTTAAAAAGCATATATAGCATATATATATATATATATATAAGCAGAGGGAAGTGGATAGCCATCAGTTACAGGAAAAAAAGGACATAAAGATAGTTGGGATAAAGCAGGATTTAGTAGGATAAAGGAGGAACTTGTGTTCATTACATGTAGTGTGGTGAGTTCTCTGATGCTTCGCCACTCTATCATAGCCCCAAACAATGACCTGGGCTGGCTAATTAGGACTCCCAGATATGGATGGGGTTTATGTGTACAGCCTTGCCTAGCATCATTCTGTCACTCACTAAAATGACCCTGGCCACCTGGGCACACTCACTCACTGAGCAAGACTCAGAGGAATACACATATGCAAGTGCAAATGTATGTAGAAATGCACACATTCATTGGATTATAGGGCTCATCCTGATCATAGCTCACATTTGTGAGTGGATGCTCTCAAATCTAAACACACAAACTTCCATGAAAACACACACACACACACACACACACACACTGTACTTTTCTGAATGTTTTTGTAGGCCATGCTTTAAATAACCTTCCAATCCCACTGGCTTATTCCCCTTGCTCCTACTCCCTCTTCTCTCCCTCCCTTCTGTCTCCCCCATTCTTCGTCTCCTCACCCTCTATGCCCCTGTTAAACCCCACGGGAGCCTGCGTAGCTGGATGTGTGGCTAATTAAGGCGACCTACGCGGACCCTTGCGTGTTTGAGTCCCTCTCCTTAGAGATGTACAGTGTCATAGAGTGAGCGGCTGTGCCGATGCTAACACTAGCTCCTTGTCTCTTCTGTGTATGTGTTGAGGAAGAGGTGTCAAATGTTGGAGGTATCCCAGTCCCTCTTCGTTCATCTTTTTCTCCCTTTTTCCTCTGTTTGCTCTATTATTCCCATTCCTTCTCTCATTGTGTCCCTCATGTCCTTCCTCTCTTTTGCACTGTATAACTTGTCCGCTGTTCCTTTTCACTCTCACCCACCTCTCATTTCTTTCCCCTCTTGTCCTTCCTTTCCCTCCTTTTTCCAGTCAATTTCACTCTTTCATTCTGCCCTCCTACTTTTGCCTTTCTCCCCTCCATAGGTGATGGAAACCCTAGGGCTCCATTGCTGCTGTTTAATTAATTCTTTTTATCATGTAAATCAAAAACCGAGCTTGTGTCCTTGAGTTGAGAGCTCTCGAGCATGCACAAGTGAAAGAATGACACAAACAAACTGAGGGGACCGAAAGCCTCCCAGGAGGAGTCTAAAAGGATCTGCTGAAAGAAGAAGAGGAAAGAAAGAAGATTAAAAGTCGCTTTACTTTGTTTGAATGTGGGACAGAAGATTGTCTTTCAGTGAGCAAGGAGTGGATAGAGAAGGAAAAGATGGAAGGAAGTTTTGGATGAACTAGTGTAGCCTTGGCTTTAGCAGATTGCTGGATATTGTTTAAATGACAAATGGAGGTAGTGAAAAGGGAGTAAAGTTAAGGCCAAGAGGAGACTGCCATCCTCCAACACCACCATTTTACTCAGGAATTGTTTCTAAAACAACACTTTGGTTGTAGAAGTGGACTCCTGTTTATCAGTAACAGAGGAACAACTAGTGTGACATTATTATAGAGCAATAAAATCAGCAGATGGGGAAGGATGGAGCATTTGGACGGTGTTTGCATGGAAGATTGCTGTTTCTTTAGTTCTATAGGACCAGATTTACAGAGCCAATTAGCACAAAGCCATAGTCACAAAAACGTGCCGATGAAAGTGGAAAGTTTTGCGGGTGATCTTCTGACAATATGCTTTTTTATGAAACAGACGCAGCCAGTTAATTTCAGTAATGACCAACATAATCTACGAAGGGCAACACAAATTAGCAGGTTCAAAATGAGGAGACCTGATGCAGTGGAGTGAGTAACAACAAAAACAGTACCGTGTAAGCATAGGTTTAAGGCATGTTTCCCTCCAGAAACAACATGGCAATGAACGAGAGGCTGCTGAAGGAGAATCAGTATGTTCTGATCGAAGACCAAGCTTCTTTGTTAATTTCTGGGGGGCGTGTGGGGTCTTAGAGTTTGGGGCAGCCATTCTCTGGATTATTGAGCTCAGATGGAGCACAGGATTTATCCAGAGTTTTCCACCATATAAACCTGAAATCTGTGTATAGCAGCTGACCTGTAGAATATGTAGAAGAACACAAAACATTAATCATCGTGAGATCCTCGTCCATCCGTGTGTTAATGAAGTTAATGTTACTGCACCATGTGCATAAATGCATTTTTTTCTGCATTTTCCATATTTGTGTTTGTTATATAAAATTGCCATATTTACAGTATGAACAGGTTTTACACAACCCAGAATCACCACCACCTGAGCTGATTGTATGGCAATCAATAAACACTTCTATATGCTAGATACCATCCCATAAAATATAACAAAACAAATGAGACATGAATTAATTCTAATCATATTACTGAAACAAAAACTCAGCAGAGAAATGCAAATATTTCTTTGGATCATGTTGGAAAATATCAAAAGCCTCAATCTTCTTTAATTTATTACTTATGCCCATTCTTTTGGCAGTGTCCTTTTTTCCCTCTCTCCCTCTCTCTCTAGGGATAGCAATTTAATTTCCTGTCAGTTTGTATCCCTGGCAAATCCTGTCCAGATTCATACATGGGAGCACCTAGCATGTCTTTTCTTCGGACTCTCTGGAAGTGGTGCTTTGTGGTGGATGTGCTGGTGGAGATATTTCAGTTGGTCAGAGGGAAACAGCCTTCCTCTGCTCTTACTCCTTCCACTCTGTTGGCAGACCACCTTGTCAGCATCCACATATGACATATGAAAATGAATAAATAAAACTAGAATAACCTACCACTTCCCCTTGTACAGTATGCCCAAACAAAGGCAGACTTCTGGAGAAACTGAGGCTAGCAGGAGCAGGGTTTATTTTCCACATTATTTATTTAGACCTTCCACTCTTCTGTAATAAAAGTTTATTTCACATACTATTAATTTACCATAATGTATATTGTTAACAGAGAAAACACTGACAGTATTATGATTATTCTGTAGGATCTGTGGGTCTCTCTGGATAACTTGTTGGGCGAGTGGTGTCCTAGTGCTCAAAAACACTTGATCTGGCACCTAAAATTACATTTTCCATAATGTAGCCTATATAATCAGTTTCGATAAATTCACAGTAGTATTACTTACTTGTCCTTATAAGGATCTTTCTCCAGTGTGGGTCAGGTTTGACGAAAAAAAAAAGTAACTAACATCAGGTACATGAGTCTGTATATGACAAGCAAAAATAATGGGTGAGAACTGATCAATCTACATGCAGATAAGATAGCAATACGCCAGGCTAAAGGTGGGGTTATCCAGATCTTTTCAAACTTCATGTTTATGTTTATTGTAAAAGGCTCACATGGACAGGTTTGCTGTTTGCTCAAACCATTGAGGAGTAATGACACTCAAAAACAACAGGATATTTGGGTTTGCATATTTTTCTTGGGTTTTAAAAGTGTTAAAAGAAGGAAGGGGGTGTTTGGAGATCTGAGATATGCTGTTCAAATCACAACTTTTGTAAAAAAAAAAAAACGCATGCTGAGGATACAGTCCATGGAGGAAAGGATCAACATATTTGCTTTGACTGAATGTTTTTCACTTTAATAGCCAGCTTACAGAAAAGGAAAGATGAAGAGGACAATGGGAAGGACATGGAGGGGGAAACCAAATGTGAGAAAAACTGATTTTACGTCCTTTTCTTTCATTGCTCCGGAGAATGCCTATATTTTTAGCAGTTAACAAAGAGGGGAGGATTGCTACAGAGGGAGTAAAGGATAGAGAAAAAAGATGATCGGCTGCATGCTTTGCCTGGTTGTCTTCTCATGCTTAACACAGAGGGAAGAAATGGATAAAAAAAGACAGAGGGAGGGCAAAATGGGCATCGGAGGAAAGAAGGGAGTTGGTCTGTGAGACGGCGTTCTTTGCTTTGAGGCTTCTGTGAATACTTGTCTTCTTAACATTCAGCCACCAGCAGGGAAATGATGGAGAGAGAAAATGAGATACAGAAAGGGAATGACAAAGGTTAAGAGCTGATGCATTGTGAATTTCTTTGAGAACTGCAGGGAGTTTAATTGAGATAGGATCAGCATCAAGGTTGCATCTTTAAATCTGTTTATATAATGCTTCCAGGAGAAGATATGTTGATCAAATGTCACAGCATTGTGGCATCTGTCCCCTGGGATTTATGTTGATAAAATCACGTGTTTCTGGCATGCTTTGTTATCCCAGATTTTAAGGGTCCATTTATTCCAAACAACAGACAGTATAAAAGGTGGACGTAAATATCATGACGTCACCCACTGGTTGCGGACCCCGCATTTTGAAGCTACAGCATTATCGTTTTGGCCATCGCTAACCAAAAGCTTGTCAGTGTATTCACAACAGAAATATTTTGCCTCAGCACTCTTTCAATGTTTCTTCCTGCTGGAAAGTAGCGTTGTGCAGTTCATAGATTAGGCACAGTGCGTTTCTCTGTTTTGTTCTCTCTCTCTCAATATACACTCACCGGACACTTTATTAGGTACACCTTGTGACTATCAGGTTGGACCCCCTTTTGCCTTCAGAACTGTTTTAGTTCTTCATGGCATAGATTCAACAAGTTGCTGGAAACATTCCTCAGAGATTCTGGTCCACATTGACACGGTAGCATCGCAGTTGCTGGAGATTTTCCAGCTGCACAAATCAAATGCAAATCTCTCGTTCCACAACATCCCACAAGTGCACTATTGGATTGAGATCTGGTGACTGTGGAGGCCATTTGAGTACAGTGAACTCATTGCCATGTTCAAGAAACCAATTTGAGATGATTTGAGCTCTGTGACATGGTGCGTTATCCTGCTGGAAGCAGCCATCAGAATATGGGTAAACTGTGGTCATAAAGGGATGGACATGGTCAGCAACAACACTCAGGTAGGCTGTGGTATTTAAGTGATGCCAATTGGTACTAAGGGGCCCAAAGTGTGCCAAGAAAATATTCCCCACACCATTACACAACCACCATCAGCCTGAACCGTTGATACAATGCAGGATAGATCCTGCGCTTTCATGTTTCATGCCAAATTTTGACCCTACCATCCAAATGCTGCAGCAGAAATCGAGACTCATCAGACCAGGCAACATGTTTCCAATCTTCTGTTGTCCAATTTTGGTGAGCCCATGTGAATTGTAGCCTCAGTTACTTGTTCCTAGTGGACAGGAGTGGCACCTGCTGAGGTTTTCTGCTGATGTAGCCTGTCCTGTATTGTGGCAGTATCTAATTAGTTTGTTGGATAAGCAAGATCCTAAAAGACCTAATTAAAAAACTTAAAAGGCAGCCCTCATTATTAAAGGGAAAAAAAACTGTTTAAATCTAATAAATGTTGTAAATCCAATCTAAATATGTCTTCTTTGTAGAATCATTATCAGTTTTAAGTAAGGAATCAATATGGACATAATTTTTTGTAATACTTTGATATAACTTATTTCTCATCCACATTTCCCCCAACCTTGGATTCAAACTCGTGACCTTTCTGCCCACAGCTATAACGTCCACTCTCCTGCTGTCCTGTTCTTATCCACACACGAGTTGGCTTATCATCCCGCCCATAGAGGGAAACATCAGGGGTCCGACAAAGGAAAAAGGCAAAAAGGCTGGGGGGAAAAAAAAAAAGAAAAAAAAAAAAGCTTCTCCATGTAAGTTTGCTTGTGTTTCCTGGTGTGACAGTGAAAAACTTCCTTCCCTTCAAGCTGTCAGTAATTGGTTCCTCCTGTCAATAAAAGGTTTACATGTATTTTAGAGCTGACAGCAGCACCTGTCCTCACATCTGATACATCTACTGCATGTCTCTGTTCTCTCTTAGTATTTCATATATCCTCCCATTGTTCTCTCAGTCTCTGTCTCCCTCTGTTCCTGTACCCTTTCTCCTTTCCCCTGCTGTGATCCTTTCTGTCAGCTTTTTCCTCCTTTCTGTTTATATGTTGCCCATTCTACCTATCTTTTCTCTCATTATCTATTTCCATCTCCGTTTCAGTTTCTTAACAAGCTGCTTCCTGCCTGTCTGGCACAGCTGTTGATTACCTAATTACCTTAACTTTCACACACCCACCCACACACACACACACACACACACACACACACACACACACACAAACACGCCATCTGACTTTCACAAACACACTAAGAGAAATACTGCTAGGGCTAAATCTATTGCTTAAAATCAATAAAAATGTTTTATACTTAAGAAAGATATTTTATTTTGTGAAAAAGAAGCAGAATGTGTAGATGTATGTGTGGCAATGTGTATGTGTATCTGTATATGTTCTTAATAGAGGGGACACTGACATGTGGAAATGCTACTGCATGCAGGATAAAATTATACATCCTGATTAATGATTAGCAAATTTGTCTTCTCCCAGTTTTTTGTTACTCTTTTTTTTCTCTCCAAATACTCTCAGCCAAAGTGCCATGATGAGAAACAAAGTGTTTAAACCACTTAAACTGGTAAGAATTTTTTAAGGCCATCCTCTATGTACATCTTTTGATTCATTTTGCTTAAAAATTATTCTGTTTATTCATTTATTTGAACAACTGGTAAAACCTTAAACAGAATGCACAATATGTGCAGGTAAGACATAAAAGCTGAACCCCCGAGGCACAATAAAAGACAACAACTGAACTCATAACATCAAGTTACATACAAATACTCTACCATGTAAGAGTAAAGAAATAAATTAGTCCTGAAGCTGAGAAGCTTCAGTTGTAGAAGCTGAGCTTTTTTATTTCTAATGTACATTGAAGGAAACAGTAAAAAAAAAAAAAGAGATGTGTTCCACTACATCCCTGGTGTACAGTGTACAGTTGTGGTCAGACGTTTACATACACTTGTCATGAGCATGGATATCATGGTAATTTTGGGCTTTTAATGATTTCTTTGAACTGTTCTTTTTCCAGGGTTGAATGATTGTACAGCATACATCTTCAATAACTTTAAAAACGAAGAATTGGTTACACAAGTTTGAATTTATTTTGGATTTTCTGTAATCCACACAGTGTCAAAAGTATACATGCAGGCTCAAATATATACATACACCCCCACTAATATTTGGTTAAATGTCTCTTAGCAAGTTGCACTTCAACCAGACACTTTTGGTAGTCATCAACAAGCTTCTGGCATAATTCTGCCTGGATATTTAACCACTCTTCTTGGCAGAATTGGTAGAGTTCTTTTAAATTGGTTGGTTTCCTGGCATGAACCCGGCTTTTAATCATAGTCCACAAGTTTTCAGTAGGGTTGAGGTTGGAGCTTGTGATAGCTGTTTTTGCCCTAATTGCACAACCTTTATTGGTTTAGACTAAAACAGTAGCTAAAACTTAAAGCAAATGTTTTTCAGTCTGGATATTTTCTTGAGGATTTGACTTAAGCCTGGACACTGACAGGTAAAATCACTGTCTGTACACATATGTTGCCATATTCCCCCCACACTTTCATGTGTCCTTTCCAATCTCCTTTCACCTTCCCCTATGGAATTAAATTCAGTATTTTTTTTTTTTTTTTTTGCCATAGGAAAAA
>VUQI01056499.1:0-15120 GCA_015106735.1 Paratilapia polleni
CCCGCACGTACGTTAGTGGTTCCCCCGTATATGCCACTTGGGCCACCCGAATTTAAAAAAATCATTAACTTTTATGGATAATAAATAATGCATTCAATAGAAAACTGTGTTCTCCTCGTTGAAAGCAGTGACTGTATATAAACAGTGTTCGGTTTAAAGACAGACTGGCGCTAACTAACCCAGCATTATTTCCTCAGTTTTGTGCTTTAGCGCCACCCCGTACAGCAGCGGCCTGCTGCTAACTGAAGCCCGTGTTACCTGCAAATGCAGCCTCGGCCTCGTCTGGGTTCGGCAGGGACTCGGCTCCCATGCCGATGTTTCCCGGTTCCGCCATCACAGCCATCGTGGTGACTTCGGCCTCCGATTCGGTATCCGAGCCCACTCCCTCCACCGGCGGCCCGCCGATGGGCGGTTCATCCAGCCCGAGCGCCTTCGTGGCCGAGTCCGCTTCGTCCATTCCTCCCTCGAACGACAAGAGCCGAAAGTCACCGAGCAGCACGTCGGGCAGAGTGGGTCCGACCTCACCCGAGCCTAGTACGAACCGGAGACGAAATCCCCCAAAACGGAACGCGTTAAAATCGCTAATCTTTAAAGTCTCTACAATTTTCTCCAAAATTCAGGTAACCACAAAGGATTCGGCTGAGCTAATATGGAGAGAGGAGGGCTGCCCGTTGTTTGTGTTTTCATCAAGTCTGGAGAGAGATACACCGGAAATTACCGAAAGAACACGAGTCCATCCGAAGCGACACAGCGACACAACCTTATGGGCACAACATGCAAATGTTTATTTTAGATGTCTGCTCATTTTCATTAGGCTATTTTTTGTGGTAGTTATTTAGTCATTTAATTTTTTATTTTGGTTAATTTTTACTAGCTTATTAGTTTGCACTGAAACTCGTTTCAAACTGTACCTTTTCTATTCTTGCTGTTAGGCATATGATGTAGACTACTGTAGATGCATTGTTCATTAGTTTGTAGTGTTTAATAGCTGTATTTGTGCGATTGTCACTCTTGAAAAATAATTTTGCTTTCTCAATGAGACTTTTACCTGAATCAATAATAATAATAATAATAAAAATCATCATCATCATTATTATTAATGTGGACTGTTTTATGGCAACAAAAGCAAATGACAAAAAAAAACTATTTAAAACATTGTGAATTTGTGTAATAGAGGCTTTTGTTTAATTTATTTTCATTTGATTATCAAAATCTTTTTAACAGACTATGATTATGAAGATTTAAAAAAAATGCAGATTTTATTAAAAACTGCATTATTACACTACAGCAGTACTCATAATGCCCAGAATTTAAAGCATGTAACGAGCAACGATCCTGAACATGTTCTACAATTTAAACCATTTATTAGATATGCATTATTAATAATAGCTTCTGTCAGTCATGCTCTCAGCACAAGGAGAAAGCAAAACTCTTCAACTCTTAAACATCTCCAAAGGTAGGTTACAGAGACTGCACGTGGAATAGAAACAGACAAAATGGTATAAAGAGTCTTGTAAACCATGAACAGCAAGAGGACAGGTCCCAACATTTCATATTATTAGAAAAAAATAGTCTGGAGTGCAAACACACACTGAATTAAGAATTGGTTCAAAGGATGGCTAATAACATATGAACGTGTCAAAATTCTTAAGAGCTGTCCTTCAAAACGCAGTGACATCATCTGGTACCAAAGACCAGCCCAAAGCAGATAGTGCCACTTTTTGTACAGGTGGGATTGACTGATTAGTTTTAGTGTCTAAAAATAATAAAAAATATATGCATGCTTCACCTTCACCAGATCTTTCACATGGAAATAACAGACAATTCAACAAATAAAAGGAAAAAAAAATATTTGCCACATTTAATTTAACCTTGACCTTTGTGTCACCAGATGTTAATTCATTAACTTCCTTGCATTTCTTTATGAGACGTTAGGAAACATCAAAAGCACACAGAAAGAAAAGTGTCAGCCTTGCAGATTAAAGATGTTGGCTACAGTTTCGGGTTGTTTCACACCTGTCAACTTTAGTAAAGTCAGACTCTAATTCAGCTTCCCTCTTGGTGTGACTCATTTGGGCAGAGTGTAGTATATAGGCAGATTTATCCCAGAGATCAGATATCACAGGACACTGAAAACATTATATTGTGCTAATGTTTTGTGCATGTTTTAATGTGGTGGCTGATTGGTGTCTGGACTAGTCCAAGACATAGGACCACCGTCCTATATTTTCCTGTATTTTCTTTTCTTCCTCCAGCCCCATTTATATCTGACCAATGACTGCAATGAATATTGTATCCTTGCAATGCATTTTGGTTTGCGTACATGTTTTTGTGTGTGAAAAGAAACTGAACCAAGACAGAAAAGCTCCAAGTTTACAGTGTCATGGACAGATTCCAGACAGGGTAAACAGCTCGTCTGTAATGAATCATAATTTTGGGAAAGTTTCTCTTGATTTAAAGGTTCATCAACGTATTAGACTCAGATATGGTGGATGGCATTACCACCTCCCCTGCATCCAGGCTCTGCCCTCTTCGGCCCAAATTAGGACTTACTGCCGCAGGACAGGACGTAGTCGGTGCCGACTGGAAGATCCCAAAGTCCAGGCATGCCATTATCTTCTTATTTTAGAATCTCCTGGGCAGTCTCCTGACATGCCCATTAAAGTTTCCCCTGGGGAGCTACCCGACACCCCCGCTGGTCACACCAACAATTCCATCTACTTCCTATTTTCTTTCTTTGGTGCAGAATAAAAAAAGTCCTTATGTAAATCAGTTTTGGCCTCACAGTCTAAAATCTCAGCTCCACATCAGAGCCTGGCTGATCTGGTTTTCCCAGTCAGCGGTAGATCCTGGAGACCAAGTAGTAAAGAGCGAAGAAGACCAGGACCAGCCCTATGGAGACGTAGCATAGGATGCGGCGGTTGTCTCGCCCAGATCGGACCATGGTAGAGAAGCGTTTCACGCTGCCAGTGAGCAGGCCCGTCGCACTCAGGAAGTTTGAGTCCTAAAAGAGAGAGGAGGAGATAATTTTTTAATGATAATAAATTAATCTAAGGGTGTTTTCGCTCCTGTAGTTCGTTTACACTGGTCCAAATCAGCTGATGAGTTTGTAAACTTGTAGCTTTTTTTCCCCGTGGTTCGGTTTCTTTTCACAAAGAGAAAACTCCAAGCAAACCAAAACGCGTCACTACAAACCACGTGAGAATGTTCAGTCCGCTTATTGTTCAGATCTGCCTGGAGCGGGTGCAACAAAAGTAAATACAGGAAGAAGGTGCTGTGTTCTGGACTAGTGGATAACATGGAGAATTTACATTCATTTTACAGCTAGTTGCAGCCTGTACTGACAGTTTGTGTACTCTGCACATCTACGGTACCCTGCTGCATCCCAGAATGCGAAGCACGCCTGGCTATGGGAAGGCGTTTAGCGCAAATCTGCAGTGTACACCTGGTAGTTGGATCAGATCAAGGTCGGATCACGTTCACGCCATAAACGACCCGCTCTGGAGTTTGTTTGGAACTGCACCAAGACCACCTCCCCCAAAGGGTCTCGGTGTGGTTGTTTTGGTCTACACCCGAGTCTGATTACCGTGTTCACATCTGCACAAGCGAACCGCACCAAGGGGGAACACGAACCAGAGTTTGATTTAAACAGACTAAACACTGCAGGTGTGAAAACACCCTAAGAGAGAAACCAGCTTATATTTGAGATAGTCTGTTACTTTTTACTTATATAATGTGCACACCTTCAGTTTTATTAAATGTATCTATCCACGGAGATTCTGACAAACAAAACAGTGCTCATTTTTTATGCTCTTTATTTAAATTTTCCTTGGTGAAGTAAAATCTCTGGTGTCAATTTTAGGTCACAGTGAAAACTATGGATTGATGGTCAAACATGTAACTAAACAGCTACAGAGAAGCCTTTATGAAAATAGAACAAAGTAAAAAATCATGGGATATCTAAAACAATATACTGATTTTGGACAAATGGGAGAAAATATAAAATAAATAAAATACCAGCTCTTTTTAATAAAGGCTTAACTATATTTGTCTTTAAGACAGGAAAGCCTCACCATGCCGTCCAGGTACTCGTTTTGATCCTCTACCTCTCTGTCGATGTTGTAAGCCAGCTGTGAGACACAGACAGGACAGATGATCAAGGTAAAATTACTGTCATGGTAAAAAGAAAGTACACCATCTGACAATTCTATGGTTTTACGCATCAGGATACAATAAAAAAAAAAACAACAACTATCTAGTCCATACCAGGTCTTAAAATTAGGTCAATACAACTTAAGATGAACAACAACACATGACATATTACGCTGTGTTATTATTTATGTAAGAAAAACTTAACCAAAATGCAGAAGCACTTTGTGAAAAACAAATTACACCCCATGATTAAACAGCTAGTAAAACCACCTTCAGAAGCAATAACTTGAAGTAATCATTTTCTAGGTGACTAGGTCTCTCACACTGCTGTGGAGGAATTTTGGTCCACTCTTCTTTACAACATTGCTTCGGTTCACTGAGGTTTGCGGGCATTCATTTATGCACAGCTCTCTTAAGGTCTTGCCACAGCATTTAGACCAGGTTGAAGTCTGGACTTTGAGTGGGCCACTGCAACACCTTGACTTTCTTTTTCAGCCATTCTGTTGTAGATTTGCTGCTGTGCTTGGGATCATTGTCCTGTTGCATGACCCAATTTCGGCCAAGCTTTAGCTGTCAGACACACATTTGACTCTAGAATACTTTGTTATACACAGGGGAGTTTGTGGTTGACTCAGTGACTGTAAGATGCCCAGGTCCTGTGGCTGCAAAACAAGCCCAAATCATCACCCCTCCACCATCGTGCTGACAGTTTGTATGAGGTGTTTGTGTTGATATGCTGTGTTTGCTTTTTGCCAAACATGGTGCTGTACATTATGGCCAAACGTCTCCACTTTGGTCTCGTCTGTCCAAAGGACATTGTTCCAGAAGTCTTGTGGTTTGTTCAAATGCAACTTTGCAAAACTAAGCCGTGCTGCCATGTTCTTTTTAGAGAGAAGAGACTTTCTCCTGGCAAACCTTCCAAACAAGTCATACTTGTTCAGTCTTTTTCTAATTGTACTGTCATGAACTTTAACATTTAACATGCTAACTGAGGCCTGTAGAGTCTGAGATGTAGCTCTTAGGTTTTCTGCAGTTTCTCTGAGCACTGCACAGTCTGACTTTGGGGTGAATTTGCTGGGACATCCACTCCTGGGAAGACTGGCCACTGTCTTGAATGTTTTCTGCTTGTGAATAATCTTTCTCACAGACATCAAATTGTGTGGAAATTGCCTTTTAACCCTTCCCAGACTGATGGGCAGCAACAATTGCTTCTCTAAGTTCATTGGTGATGTCTTTCCTCCTTGGCATTGTGTTAATGCCACACATTAACACAACTGCTGGTCTGGAGGTCTGCTCCAGACCAGCAAACTGCTGAAACGTCTGCTTTTATAGAGGTGATCACACTTGCTGATCATCAATTAATCAAGTGCATTTGATTAGCAGCACCTGGCTGCTACTTTCCCTCTTATTTCCCATGGTAAGGGTATACTTAGTTTTTCACACACTGCTTCTGCATTTTGGCTTAGTTTTTGTGAAATAAATAATGACACAGTATAATATGTAATGTGTTGTTGTCCATCTGAGGTTGTATTTGCCTAATTTTAAGACCTGCTAAGGACCAGATGATTTTTATTATGTCCTGATACATAAAACCTTTGAAATGAAAGATGGTGTACTTTCTGTATACGTCTTGGAAAAGTTTGTTATTTGTTTTCAAGAAAGGAATCATTTGTGACTAAATTACAGGCAGAAGAGAGAACATGAGAGCAGATTCTGAAAAGGGAAGAGGAAAATCTAGAACAGGAAAGCAAACATCTTCTTGGTTATCCTTTATCCCTTAAAGTTGTTGCTCTGTCACTTAGCGCCTAACCAGCTTAGCTGCAGACGTGCCCAGCTAACCAGGAAGTTGCAGGGATTTAAAACGCAGCTGTTTGTAAAACTGGGCTTGAGTGATGTGTCAAAACAAGCCAGTGAACATGCATAAAATAATTTTTTTGCGTCCCCAAAGAGGTTTTAGTCAGTGAAAATTTTTAACAAGTAAATAATTAATAACTGTTTTAAACTTAAGCATAATTTATATTTTTTAATAAATTTCTCAGAAACAATAGTAATATTCAGAGATGTTTTTCCAATATGGTGACACAGACTAACTGCCTTAACTGTATGTGAAACAATTGTTTTCATTAGTGTACTGTCACCACCCAAAAGCCTCTAATGAGCCAGGAAGAACCTGGAGCTTGGTGTAAGAAGATCTCAGTATCATGTAACTGTGTAGATCTGCCTGTTGGCTTCCCATCTTGCACTGGGGCATTGGTTCTATACTAGGACAATTGATCCATCCTTGTTATTCACATTTCCACAATGCAGTACTCTTATCAATAAAAAACAATCATTACCCCAATGATGCTAATGATGAATTCCAGCAGAAATGAGGAACACTGGTGTCAGACAGACTAAATGTCTTCTTACAGGCAATGGGCTTGTATCGGTACGTTAAATAACAAAACTGGTTATGTTTGGCATAATTAATAATTCTGTTTCTGGGAACTGATAGCTTTAGCTATAATTACAACTGGATAGGTTTGACAGTAGTAACCGAATAACTTAAAACCAGCAGATTTATTAATCAGACTGGTCGCTGAAAGGGTTGTTGGCAGGTGTTGGTTGTTACGCACTGATTTCAGTCTGGAGACTTTGGTGGCCAGGTTCTCAGCCAGCTGTTTGTTTTCAGCATCAAGCATATCATCCACAGAGCCATGACCTGGAAAAGCACAAATGCAGTGGATTAGATACGACGCAAAGAGAGCGCATACCATCATACTGCCCAACCAGAATCATGGTCATTTTTATGTTGTTATTTCAATGTAAATGTGATTTTATTACAGGAACAAGACTGAATGTTATTTGAATTGTTATATTTCTGTTCAAAACTGCAAATAGACCTCATCAGATACGCACAGTTTGTGCCCTCCCCATAGTGCTGAACACATATCCTGGTCCGGAATAGGTAATGTTCAGATATTCGTTTTAAAGCAACTACAAGCAACACATTTTCACTTATTATTTTGATAACAGTGTGATTTGAGTGTGGTGTAGATTCCCTGCTGAAGGAATACTCTTTATACATAGAACCTGTATAAAGTTGTGCAGTAAAGTTACAGCAACACAAACATCGTGCATTGCATTGTCAAGGAAATTTGCATGTATTCAGTTGGTAATGCAGAATATGTATAAATGTATACATTTTTTATGCTTGGTCCTAATTAGCTGCCAAGTCTGTTTTACACTGCTGAAAATGCAGCTCATTGATTCAATACTACAGTTTTAAACTCTGCCATCCTGTCCGCGAAAAGGGACTATTTGGTACAGCATAAATGCAGAGAAATACTTTATTTATCCCATATCTGGGAAATTATTTTGTCACTGCAGTTGATATAATGATAATAATAAAAACAATAATAACAAGAAGAAGAAGAATATCTGGCAGACGAATCTCTAGAGGGTGATAGCGTGTGGTATGAAACTTACAGGTTTGCTTTCCTTTTTGATAACAGGAAGGCTAACCTGTAAGCACTAAACTCCTTAGCTAGTTAGCCTGCCAGCTAAGCTCTTGAGATGTTTGGGCTCTAAGTGAAGCAACCACATCTCCAGACACCAAACAGGCAGCTAATGCTAACTGTCCTTAATGTTAACGTTTTAAAATCCACCACACAGCTGTAACGTTAGCTCCGAGACACAGACAGCGCACGGCTGAATATTTCAGAGTGAATACGTGTCAAAACAACATTACCTCTGTTCCAGTCCGCCATGTTCGTGAATGACGTCACGATCAGTTGTAATCACGTGATCGCGCTTCTTCTTCTTCTTCTTCGGGGATGAAGAGAAGAAGAAAAAATACACAATAGTAATAATAATAATAATAATAATACGTTTATTTGTATTACACTTTTTAGTTACAAAGTGCTTCACAATTTGGATAAAATCACACATTAAAGATAAGTGTACATGTCTCAGCATACAAACACACAGTCAAACATAGGGTCTTACATTCATTCCCACATACACACATTAGATGTGAACAAGAGCAGAAAATAATGGGCGAAAGATTAAGGAAGACCTAACCGATAAAAAAAAAAAAAAAAAAGAGTTTTCAGCAGCCATTTAAAACAAGCCACTGATGTAGCCGACTTACTGGGGTGAGGAAGACTGTTCCAGAGTTTAGGAGCTACAACCTCAAAAACGGGGTTGCCTGTTGATTTAAAATACGAGCGTGTAACAGTTAAAAGACCCTGATCAGATGATCGGAGAGGCCGACTGGTGGAATAAGGTCTCAGCAGGCCTGTTTTATAGGCAGGAACCTAGCCACGTTTTCACTCAGTTTCAATCCAGTCCTTTTAACTAACCATTTCAGAGGAATGTTTGTTTGTTTGTTAAGCAACTTAACACTGACCTGTGAATCATTCAAGCATAAAAAAGAGCCTAACTCAAGGGATGAACCAGTGTTGTGTCTGCACATAACAGACAACTTGGCAAGGAACCAATTTTAAATTGTATCTTTAGGAACTTTGTCACCTGCATCAAAACACAGCGATAACTAGGACTCAAAAGTGACAAGAACCAAACTCAAACATGAATCATACAAAACCCAAAGAACCATTAGTCCTACAAAGCTCAAAAACCCTGGGCCCAAGACCCAGGTATCATGATGGTGTGCCAAATTACAACAGAGCTGGACTGCAAATCTGTGTCAATCAATCAATCTGTGGAGTGATGAATCCAAATTTGAAAATTTTGGTTCAAACTGTCATCAATATGTATGGAAAAGGTCAAGAGAGAGGTACAACAGTGAGTGCCTACAGCCATCTGTAAAACACAGTGGAGGTTCTGTCATGGTTTAGGGCTGCATTTCAGCCAGTGGTGCTGGCAGAAATGCAGCCAGCACCAATGCCCTAAACCATGAAATCATCAAAATTACTGGAATTATGAATGCAGAAAAGTACCATCAGATTTTGATCCATCATGCAATACCATCTGGAAAGTGTCTGATTGGCAACAGCTTAAATTTTGAGCATGACAATGATCCCGAACACACTGCCAATGCAGTAAAAACATACCCGGACAGAAAAGCACACAATGGAACAGTGTCAGTCCTGGACCGGCCTCCCTAAAGCCCGGACCTCAACATTATTGAAGCAGTGTGGGATCATCTTGACAGAGAAAGGAACAAAAGGCAGACAACATCCAAAGAAGAGTGTCCTTCTAGAAGACTGGAGAACTATTCCTGAAGACTACTTAAGAAATTACAAGAAAGCTGAAGAATAAAGGTGGTCATACCAAATATTGACTTTCAAGCTTGTTAGAATCGTACAAAGTCTGTTTTTGCCTTATATATTGTATTTCCATGTATGTTTGCACATGTTTCAGTTAATTGCTGCACCTATATCCCATTTTCCTAGTAAAATCTAAAGAAATGAGGAGTGGCTCAAGACTTTTGCACAGTACTGTACATTTATTTTAACCCCACATGACCACAATGATCTTTTTTTTTTTTTTGCCCCTCCTTCCATGCCTCCTTAATCTCATTACCCACTACACTTGTTAACTGTAATTGTTTTATGGAAACATTGGCATTACAACACTACATGATATTACATTACAATTTGTGTCTCCCTTAAAAACCAAAAAAGTGCTGCCATACCACTATTAATAACTTCCTGCAAAAAAATATCTAAACTTAACTCCTGCACACCTTTGCTTCTCTAATTTTTGACTGACAGCTTATGTATCCATCGGTATTCAATATCTTCTGTATCCATTACATTTTAATAAAACATGTTCCACACTTCCCCCTTTGTCCTGTGTTGTATTTCGATAATACCTGTGTAATTGCATTTACTCCTGTGTACTTCGTGTAATTCTCCACTAAGTGAAAATACAACAGGAGTGCTAAGTAAATATGGCCAGCTGTTTGAGCTGTAATTATGCAAGTTAATCAAAAAAGACACGTGATCACCATGGGTAGCAAATTGACACTCTTTTCTTTTTCCAAATTAAAAAGTATAATTTTGTCTTTTTCCTAAACTGCTATTCCTCCTCATCCAAACAAGCATTGTATTCTTTTCTGTTATAAACGTCTTACTGTGTGCATTAATTATTAAACTGCACACATCACAGACAAATATAACCAATGAGCTGATGTTTTATTTTAAAGAATTATGTGGTGAAGAGTTACGTGATTAAAATGATACTTTGCTTTATGTTTGACGGGTGCCCAGTGTATTGACTATATGTGACCACTGGGTGGCAACACACACACACACACACACACACACACACACACACACACACACACAGCTAGTCTCACCACTAGGAAGGCATCTTGAAACACCTGTGGTCACCTATTTTGGCTGTTAACTACATTAACTTGATTTCAACAGTCACCAGGACATAAAAACTATGTATTCAGAATCTCAGTCAAATCATTTAAAAAAGTGCCCCAAAATTGTTATGTTCCTGGGTTTTAGTTGTTGTTATACTGTTTGTATAACAAGTATGACATTTTTTCAGTAGCTTTGACTTTTTGCGATATTGTTGAGTTTCTCTTTTTGATTTTATTATTCCAGTCTCCTCAGTATTTCCGCTGTCTCTGTATCATATAGCATGAGTCTTCTTGTCTCAGTGTTTAGTATTTGTCCTTTATTTCCTGTAATAGTTGGCTTTCTGGTGTTTCTTCTCTGGTTTTGCCTTCTTTCTGCCTGATTGTCTGATCATATATATAAATATATAGTCCTGTTTCCCCTTAGTCTTTGTCAAAGTGTCTGTTCATGTTCCTTTAGCACACAGATTTATTTCTGTGTGCTAGCTTTCCCTGGCTCCTCATTGTTATTTTTGGATTACCATTTCTTCTCCTTTTGGGGTTTAATTTTTTTGGAATTTGAAACAAATTTGGATGCTCTGCACCACATACTGTAACCTCACCAAAATAAGGTTTTAAAAAGCTTTTTCCTACTGAACTTAAACTTCTACCATCATCTTTACTGCTGCAGAATTCTTTAAATTTGGGATTCTTTGAGTGCCATATCTCTCTGTTTTCTAATTTCTCATTCCCAGGTTAGCGTGGTCAATTTTGACTAAACCAATTCACCCAGAGTGAATTTATGGAGCAAGGAGTGTTAAAGTCATTTTAGTTCATGAGCCACATGCAGCCCAGTTTGATCTCAGGTGGGCTAAAAAGTAAAACCATTGTGGGATCATTTATAAGAAAAATTTTCCCTTTCTTTAAGTGGAAAGAAGTGCATTCTGAAGACATTCACTTAGATCATGATCAGGATTTCAAAAAAGCTGAAACCATAACCTCAAGTTGAAGAATTGCCAGATAACAGAAGGTATTATTTATTGTTAAATTATTTTTCTTATCCAATGACCAATGATAAAACAGATGATGAATGTCCTGAGATGTGTTGAGAAATCTTGGTGAAATTTCAACAGTATAGCTCAGTTTTTCCACATTTACTGACTCTGCTGTCATTACATGTGAAATCTAATTTACAGGTCACGGTGGAAAGACACAAGAGCATCATGTGTGGAGTTTCTCTAACTAAACAATAGTCTTTTGTGTTTTTACTACATCCTGTGGGCCTCATGTTTGACATCCCTGCTTTATGAGATGAATATGAATTTGAACTGTTTCTGTCACCTTCAGATCTGATCTTATAACATGGAGAGAATGTGGAAAGCACTGAATCCAGAGCTTTTTTCTGACTAGTCCATCACTGATCTGCTGAACCAGTCCTTAAACTACTGCTGTCTAGACCTCTTTAGAGTGTGGGGTCAAAGATCATGTTAGATCAAAGCGAAAACACTATACACAGAGTGATATCAACCCGTGTGTGTGCGCGTCTCTGTGTGTGTTCAGTTAATCCTCCTGTGTCTTTGTGTGCTGTAATCCACCTGTGTGTGTGTGTGTGTGTGTGTCACGTGTGCGTTTGCCACATGACGTCAGCTTGCATCACTGCTGCTCAGGGTGATGCAGTGTGTGTAACAAATTGAAAAAAAAAACAACTGTTGAAGCGTTTCATGGAGGTCTCTAGGGTTTATTTAACTGTGCTTTAGTTTCCTTTGGAGGGTTCACCTGTTGCTTCCCAGGTGAACCCTCTGACCTCTTGTATTCACATTTAACATACAGTTTAGTCTGTTTAGATCTAATAGGTTCATCTCAGCAGGAGGAGCATCAGCGCTGTGTGTGGGCCTGATGTGCCCCCTTTCAGGGGTATGAGGCGCAGCAGCAGCAGGTTTAGACGTGGTGTGTGTACACCTGGTGTGTGCCTTTCAGCGGGAGGATGCAGCAGGTGTAGAAGTGGTGCGTGTGTGGACCTGGCGTGTCGCTCTCAGCAGGAGGAGCTGCAGCAGCGGTCTCTCTGGCACTCAGTGAAGCCACAGATTGTCTAATTAGATTAAGCGAGGCTTTCCTCAGATAATCATTCAGCCAGCTCCTGTTTTTTTTCTCCGATGGAGAGCTGCTTGAAACCGCGTGCTTGCTGAAGGTCATTCTAAATTTCTGAAAAGGGACAAGTTTAGGGGGTAAACTGGGGTGCTGGTGTGCGGACTGCCGGCTGAGGAGCTGTGGCCGGGTTATGGGCTGTTTCTGGAGCTGTGAGTGCGTCGCTGCTCACAGTGATCGGACTGCCACTAATACCTGCTGCTGCTGCTGCTAACAGGAGGCGATGGGGGAAGTTTCTGTAAGTAAAGCCTGTCTTCTTCTCAGTGCTACAGTAATGGATTGATTGTGAGTAGTGTTTCTGTCAAAAAAGCCTGCGTGTATTTCCTCAGTGTGGAGGACTTCCTGTGGAGTTTATTCAGCTCTTACGCAGTTTTACTTGGTGTTGCTTCAGGTGCTGCTCTGATGGTTAGTCAATTAGTAACAGATCAATGGAGAACTTCTCCAATATCAATTCCAGATTAGCCTTTTGCTGCTTATCTAATAAGAACAGTTACAACCCTACTTAGTTTCATGCTGTAAAAAGTGAAAAACTGTGTGTTTCAATTCTTGGTTAGAATCAGTAATGAAGCCCTGCTGAGGTACAGTGAACAGCAAAGCTTTAACGATTAATTTGACCTTCATGACTTCTGTCCATCCTGTTCTGCTCTCAGTAGCTCTTTTTTTTCTCTCCCTCAGCCTTAACAGCTAGGCTGCTTCTCCCTCTCTCAGATTAAGCCTGGGGCTGACTGATTGACACAGATTACAGCTAAAGGCACAGAGGTCACAACCTGTGAAGCACAAATATAAAGGCTTTCAATTCACACAGGAGCATGGACAAATCTCTGCTCCACACACCGTTACGCATTCAGACTAAGTCTGGTCAAAATGAATCAACAGTTCTTGTTAACAGTGGACAGCAGAGCATTGTGCTTGATGGAAATAAAATCAGCTCTGTCTGGTTCTACTTTGTAGTCACTTGGCTGATTGGGGGCTCACATAGCTAGTTTCTAATGGAGGTGAGTTAAGACAATCTCATAAGCATGTGGCTGAGTAAATATTAAATTGTTCTGAGATTATAAAATGTGAAGAAGCTTAAAATGCCATTGTCATGTCATTTTCCATCTTGCTGTTGCTCACTACAACTTTTTCATAAATATGTTGCCATTAGGTTTGTTCTTGCCTTTATTTAATGTTCCACTTACCTCATGTGCTCTTATTTTACTTTAGTTTTATTTTCTGTATCGCAAATCTGCATACTCGCACTCTTAGCCTCTCACACCCTAATTGGAAAACACAAAAACCAGCTTTATTTGTTGTTGTTTATCATCCGCCTGCCCCTTACTCAGAGTGTTTTGTATCTAAATAGTAAAATAATTACAGTGGGTGACATTAACATTCATGTAAATGTTGAAAACAACATCCTCCACATTTAATTCATTATTAGCCTAAGACTTCACTCAAAATGCATATAAGCCCATTTACTGTATTAATTGCTCTCTTGATCTTGTCTTGACTAAATTTAAACAAGAACAACCCCAGGTTTTTTTCAGCACTGTAGCCAGGCTGACAAAGAGTCAGAGCTCTGTTGAGCCAAACATTCCTTTAACTCTGACTAGTAATGACTTCATGAATTTCTTTACAAAGAGAAATGTAACTATTAAACATAAAGTTAGGCACAGCCCTTCTACAGATGGATGATCAGATATTTATGTAAACTGCTTCTATCCTACTGATCTCACCAAGCTAAGCTCAATAATTACTTCATCCAAACCATCAATGTGTCTGTTAGACCCCATTCCTACAAAACTGTTCAAAAAGCCTTATCATTAATTAATGCTTTGATAATAAATGTGATCAATTTATCTCTATTAACAGGCTACATATCACATGCTTTTAGGGTGGCTGTAATTAAATCATTACTTAAAAGCTTGCTACTTGACCCAGCTGTCTTAGCTCATTATAGACCAATTTTAACCTTCCTTTTATTTCTAAAATTCTCAAAAGAGTAGTTGTAAAACAGATAAGTGATTATCTGCAGAGGAATGGTTTACTTGAAGAGCTTCATAGCACAGAAAGAGTTAAAATTAGAAACACCTTGTCTCAGAGTATGCTAAAGAACTAGTTCATGCATTTGTTAATTCAAGGTTGGACTATTGTAACTATTATCAGGTTGTTCTTAAAACTGTCTGGAAAGCCTTCAGCTGATCCAAAATGCTGCAGCCAGAGTACTGACGGGGACTAGAAAGAGAGCGTATTTCTCCCATATGATCTTTTCTTCATTGGCTTTCTGTTAAATCCAGGACTGAATTTCTGAAAATCTTTCTTCTAACACATAAAGTTCTGAATGATCAGCTACCATCATATCTTAAAGGTCTTTTAGCATCATACTATCCCAATAGAGCACTTCGCTCTCAGACTGCAGGCTTACTTGTGGTTCCTAGGGTATTTAAAAGTAGAATGGGAGGCAGAGCCTTCAGCTTTCAGGCCCCTCTCCTGTGGAACCAGCTCCCAGTTTGGATTCGGGAGACAGACACCCTCTCTACTTTTAA
>VUQI01056500.1:5402-15530 GCA_015106735.1 Paratilapia polleni
ACTTTATTTTTGCATCTTAATAAAAAAAAAAAAAAAAGTAATGTGCTTTACTATTTATTTTCTGCTTTTTTGTAAAACAGCAAATTTGAAAATTAATGGAAAAAAACAACTGTATTTCAGCATTAAAAATATCATTTGGATTAAAGAGTTTATATATACTGGTGGATTAAACATTACAGAAACATAAAAAAATTATTTTGGGTAAATACCAATACTGTTAATTTAGGGCAGCTGTGGCATAAGCCTTACACTGGGTGGTGGTCTAATCAGTTTGCTAAGCACTGTAGCCTGCACGAGCCTGTTGATGTAGAATAATTCTAAATTGCTAACGTACGCAGAGCGGTAAGAACGAAACTGGCTGGTGTTTAAATTTCATAAACCTGACAGTAATTTTGCATGTGCACTTATTGCATATGGTAAGAACATTTCTACACACATATTAGTGAATGACGCTCTTTGTTGTCAGGCATATGCAAAAAACAAACAAAAAGTTCAAGCATTTTGACACAGGTGAGAAATCAGCAGTGACAAGTTCCACAGATGGTGATTAGTTAAATATTATAAGCACATCTGGAAAACCAAAAGATGTACAGAAAAAGGTTTCAATTATTTAAATAGCTTTCTTTCCTCTTTCTTCTTAATGTGCAAAAAGTTTTTTTTTGTTTGTTTGTTTTTTTTCCTGAGGAGGCCCCCTGTCTGAAATACTGTTTTACATTACTCTCACATCCCTTTACACACATCCTTCCCAACACATGCTGGTAACTTTGAAAGCCTCGGCAAGTATATCTGGGTGTCAATCAATCAAATTTTCATTTTTAAATAGGAGACACATATGCAAACATATACACAACCTTCTTCTGGCTGATGATAGTGTGCATCCTGTGGAGCCAACAAGACACTGCAAGACTACGAGACACACACAGACTGCTTGCTCAACAGTGCCTTTAGCTCTGAAACATACTCAGACAAGCTGAAGTTAACAGACACAGCAGGATGCTGCTACATGAATGTGTGTGTGTGTGTGTGTGTGTGTGTGTGTGTGTGTGTGTGTGAATGCGTGCCAGAATATGTCATCCTACTCCTGCCTGTGACAGTTTAGCTTCCTCTGTTGGATCACGGAGCCCAAGCACAGCTAGCTTTGTCTCAGGTGACTGACAGCTGCTGCTGTGTTGTGCGTGCGTGAAGACAAATCGCATCAAAAGCAAAGAACAGCACAGCAAAGCAAATGCAGCAGTAGTATAAATAAGTGATTTGATATAAGACAAACTATCAAACATCTGATTGGTTGGTCAAACATGTGGGTGCAGCATAATCATCACATCACCAGACATCATCAGCATTCAATAGGAGAGAAGTGACAATCAACAAGCAGAAATGTTCAGGAACATTTAGAAACATGAAATCTAAACTGTAGAAAGCATCTCTGCAGACATAGACTACTAAATAGAAATAGGCATGGTTGATTAGGAAAATGTTTAAACTGTCTTTGATGACTATTTAAAGTTATTCAAGCATTCAAATTATTTCACCTTTCCCTCTCTATGTACATATACAGTATATATTTTTTTAATTAAAAGCCTTAATGTTTACTGTATTTGATTATTAAGGGGAAATACCTGAGAAAATATTAGTGAGAGGAGAATGTGACCACAGCATATTTAATTAGCGAGGTACACAAAGTAGCATATGCTTACATTCAAGTTTTTTGTATACCAGCTTGTCATCAGTAAAAACAAATTCGGTTCATAGGGTCAGAAAAACAATACAGCTATCTAGGGTTACATGTTTATTAGATGTAAAATGCCCTTCAATCATAAAAAAGAAAACAAAAATAATAGTCCCACAAATGACTTCTGCTTTTTGTGTGACTTTTAAAGCAGACAGGAAAGGGGATGGAGAAGTAAATGTTTCTGTTTTTCTGCCGCTATTCAGGCATTAGATTGAGGTTCATAGCTGTGTGCGTATTCGGGTAATGAGGCTGTACTGATGATAGAAATATTCATGCTTTGGTGTGTATGTGAATGTGAAGATCCAGTCTGTGTAAAACTCATTGAAAGTCAAACATCTGAGGAGTCTATGTGCGACTGAAGCTGAACAACATCAGCACAGTCAGTGTGATACCATTCATCACTTCCTCCAAAGAGAGGCAGTTATACAAGACACACCAGTCATTTTCAACCTCACTGTCTTAGGCAAACACACAGTGTGACATGGAAATTTGTGTCCCACAGTCCAGAACACAGAGAAGCCTGGCTTTCACTGAGAATCATCACTTCCTTCTTTAAACGAAGATAATGTAGGATCTTTCTCTTTCTGTGCCTTTCTTGGGGATTGTCACATTCAGATGTTCTTTGAGATTTTACTGTCATAACATAAATTCAAATGTACTTATCACTACATAACACTGGAGAACTATTAATCTGCCTTGAAGCTTCCCTTAGCTCCCAGCATGAAGGGTACGTAGCACACTGGGCCCTGATCACAGGCAAACAAAGATTAGAAGCTACTTCTCCTTAAAGACACACTTAAACATTAAACAGCTCTGATTAGGGATAGACAGTACAGCATTGCTTCATGTTACTGACAGATACCAACATCAAGACAGTTTGTAGAGTCAATAAAATGTCTGCTATGTTTAATCTAGTGTAAAGTGACAGAGTAAAAAGGAGAAGTAACCCCAGCTGATATTCGCTTGGTGTGCCCGCTTGCAAATATTCAGCAGCACATTTAGCAACACAAGATCAAAGTCAAAATCCCTTGTCCATCTTTAATTTCAGTGACAAGAGAATATATTATTTTTTTGTTTTGTTTGTTTTTTTTTTTTACAGTTTTTTTGTTTGTATGCTTGTTTTTGTTGGCAATATAAAACACTGTCTCTCTGCTGTGACTCACATCCACACTGTAAACTTCTGATTGGTCTCCGGGTCGTAGTCAGAATCTTTTGATCGCGCTTGTATGCACACACATATAAATCCATGCCTCTTCTAAGAGGCAAATATTTCACACTTCTTTGTTCGCTGCTACTTCTCACGCACATCACCTTTAAATGGAAAACTTGCACACATGACATGACATTGCTGTAAACTGGGAGTATTAGTTTCCCATACACTGTAATTTGCCTGTAGTTTCCATAATAAGCTGGCTCATATTAAGGTTTAAGCTTTACTTTAACAAGCAGCGGTTCTCTGTATTCAATCCCCACCATAATTTATCTCTGTGGGGGAATTCAGTGAATACATTTAATAGATGAATGATTCTGAGTATTATTCAGTCACATTAATCACTGAAACTGTTCCAAAAATCACTACCAGTGAGTTTCTCATGACACTACTAGCAGGCTAAACTGCTCTCTTCTATTTGTCTATCAAATGAAAAAGACTCGCTCGGACTCGCAAGGACAAAAAAGCAGGAGACTTAAAAAAAACTTGAAACTATGAATAAATGAATTCACAAAGACAAACAATTCAAACCTTTTACTCTTCATGTCACAGTGAAAACAAATCTGTGTTTATTTTGGACATATAAGCTACAAGTGACTGTTAGAATAGCAAACAAGTAACTGATAAGTTTATCTGTGAAATTACTTTTACTTTATGAATATTTGCACTTTATAAGGTTCATTTATTTTTGTGAGTAAAATTAGCAAACGTGAAAATAGAATATCTGCGTTTCACACATATAATGCATATTTTCACAATGTAAAAACATTCTCTGGCTTTATACACTTTTTTCCCCCCATTTAGCATAACTGCTTAGTTTACTACATTTCATTTAAAAACTAATGAAAGCTCACATTTCTGTGATCAGATGTGAACCTTTTTTCATTCTCTCTATAGGCTCAGCTTAGCCTGGTCAGTAACTTGAGCAAAGATAGTTCATATGAACAAAACACAAACAACTATTCTATTAAGACATTTGCTCCGTCAGGAACTGCCTCTCTTGTAAAAGGTGATAGATAAAATATTCTGAATGAATTAAAGAAATACTCCCTCATCTAGTCTTAAATGTCTTCATCTCCTTTGCCCCTCTCTCTCTTTCTTTGTGTCTCTTATCATTTCTAAGCTGTTTGTTTGTTTGTTTGCTTTTGTTTGGTTTTGTCCTCTCCTGACTTGCTATTCAGAGGTTTGAAGAAACTGGGCTCTACTGGAAGATTTTGAAGATCAGTACACAGATCAGACTTTACTTCTAAGAGGTTTGACATGAGTAGATGGCTGATAGCTTGATCCCAGGGTTTTATAAAGTGTGTTTGCTTTAAAACAAGATGACAGTAAAGTCTCCTGGGACTCTCTCTGTTAGAGTTTGCTAAAGACATGCCTAGAAGCGGGATGTGGGGCACACCTGAGGCTACATATCTTGCCCTATCATCACTGCCAAACAGTAGAAAACAAGGATTTCAGATCTGCATATTTGTCAGAACTCATAAGTTCACATGTGGTGAACACAGAAAGGTGGAGGCATTTAGTCTTGTTTAAGCATGTGAAGATGGATTATTTAATAGAATTCAAACATACTGTAACCCCCAGATTCTCCCAGACTGAGGAGTTACTGGGTTAAAGCTGTGCTAGCAGCTGTGTTTACCTAATCAAAATGCAACGCTTAGGGTCCCTGCAGTAACTGGGAGGCAGTTTATATTTTGTTTGTTTTGTTTTGTTGTTGATTGTGAATAGGCTAACTGGTTCAAAAGTAGCATTTAAATATTCCTAAGACTGCTGTCAGTCAATACTGACAACAAATTTTGGTTGCTCACTTCACAGGCTGAAGAACTAACTGAAGATGGTATATTTTGCTTAAAATCCAGGAACCCATGGAGATACTTTTACACGATGAGGCTTAGGGTTAATTTTCAGGGTCACTCTCTCCTGCCATTTAAAGTATCTTTCATGCATATAATAACTGAAGAGTTAAAAAACAAAGAAACAAAAACTCATATTTCATTGCTGCCAACAAGACAGTTGACACATCTTTACTCTAAAAAGTCTTAAACTGTTCAGCTTTTAAGGCTGAAATGTTACATTTTAATACCACTGAGAAGATCAGTGTTCACATAGCTGGTTGCTATATCATACTTCAAGGGAGGATGACAGAGGGATAGTAAGGCATGTTCCAACTTGACCACTGATCAATCTGTATGACCTCTGCAAAGTGCTGAATAAAAAAAATCACCTGTACATCTATCCTCTGGCTCTGCCTCATACAGCCAGTTTCTCTCCTCTGGGACTGATTCAGCTCCAAAGCACCAGGATGTCATTTCAAACCTCCAACACTTCCTTTGCCAGTCTCGTATCTTACCTTTGGGAAAGATTATGGCTCTTTCTCCCCTACTGGCTCTTTCTCCCCTACTGCGCCTATCCTGGCCACTCTTCCTGTGACGGGCTGGCCCCTTTCCTTGGTCACAGATGAATGCTCTTTATGCCAGTTCAGTGGTTCAGTGGTGGGATTCTTTTATTGTTGGTTTCTGTCAGCTGGCTGACAGAAACCAACTGAGTAACCTCTGGCAAAATAGCAGTGTTGTTGTTGTTGTGTGTGTGTGTGTGTGTGTGTGTGTGTAACCTTGGAAGCAGATTGCAGTATGTTGCTGTCTCCAGGCCTCCTGCCTGCTGTGGCTCCCTTAACCAATTTGTGGGTCGCATCCACTCCTGGTTCCTCTCCTGACACTGGCAGCATGACACATGGCATTAAAACAACAAACCTTGATGCCATAGAGCCCGTGGAGAGTGAACCTTGAGTCATTGTGTCTACAGAGCTCTCACTGAGTCTAATGCTTCCTCTCAACTTACATGATTGACACATCTTCCCTCAGACAGAGAATATATTCAGACTCTATAAACAAAAACACAGACAACATAATACTCTTTTATACCAGGGCGAGTTAAGCCGTAGGCATAGTTTCAAAAGAAATGGCTTGTCAAATTGTTAAAGCAAAGAGCTGGTTCACAAACTGTTAAGTACAAATATTAAACCCAAATATAATTATAGTTACAGTCATGGTAAAAAGAAAGTATACCCTCTGTTAATTCTAAGGTTTCATATATCAGGACATAATAATAAAAATTATCTAGTCCTTACCAGGTCTTAGGTAAATTAGGTAACCTGGGATGAACAACAACACCTGACATAATATACTATGTCATTATTTATTTAACAAAAACAAAGCCAACATGCAGAAGTAGTGTACAAAAAACTAAGTACACCCCATGATTCAATAGCTTGTAGAATCACTTTTAGCAGCAAGAACTTGAAGTAATGATTTTCTGTATGACTTCACCAGTCTCTCACATCGTTGTGGAGGAATTTTGGCCCACTCTTCTTCAGTTCATTGAGGTTTTCAGGCATTTGTTTCTGCTCAGCTCTCTTAACCTGATTGAATGCCACAGCATTTCAATCAGGTTGAGGTCTGGACTTTGACTAGGCCATTACAACACCTTGATTCTTTTCTTTTTCAGTCATTCTGTTGGACATTGCTATATTTGGGGTCATTGTCCAGTAACAGACGGCCTCACATTTGACTCTAGAATATTCTAGTATACAGAGTAGTTCGTTGTTGACTCAATGACTGCAAGGTGCCCAGGTCCTGTGACTGCAAAAGAAGCTCAAATCATCACCCCCTCCACCTTCGTGCTTGACAGTTGGTTTGAGGTGTTTGGGCTGATATGTTGTGTTTGGTTTTCATGAAATGTGGCGCTGTGCATTATGGTCAAACATCTCTACTTTGGTCTTGTCTGTTCAAAGGACATTGTTCCAGGTCCCAAGTCTTTGGGTTTAGGTCTGTGCAAACCTAAGCTGTGCTGCCATGTTCTCCTGGCAACCCTCCCGAACAAACTATACTTTTTCAGTCTTTTTCTAATTGGACTGTCACAAACATTAACATTTAACATGATAAGTGAGGCACGTAGAGTCTGAGATGTAGCTCTTGGGGGTTTTTTTAAGTTTCTCTGATCATTGCACAGTCTGACCTTGGGGTGAATTTGCTGAGACGTCCACTCCTGGAAAGACTGGCAACTGTCTTGAATGTTTTCCACTTGTGAATAATCTTTCTCACTGTAGAATGATGGACTTCAGATTGTTTGGAAATGGCCTTATAACCCTTCCTAGATGGAGGGACAGCAACAATTGCTTCTCTAAGATCATTGATGCCTTTCCTCCTTGGCATTGTGTTAACACACACCTGAATGCACCAGACCAACAAACTACCAAAACATCTGCTTCCATAGAGGTGGTCACACTTGCTGATGATCTGTTTATCAAGTGCACCTGGCTGCTACTTACCCTCTTAATTCATATGGAAGCGGTAAGCACTATTTCTGTATTTTGGCTTAGTTTTTGTTTAATAAATAATGACATGGTGTAATACTGTATGTCATGTTTTGTAGTTCATCTGAGGTGGTATAAATTTAAAACCTGCTTAACACTAGAATTTTTTATTATGTCCTGATACCTCTCTAAATGTTGATGTTTTTCACATGCCATTTCCCACTCCAAATATTAGAGCTTTATGAGCTCTGATCAGATTGTGCTGTGCTCATTTCAAATAAAGGTGAAATTAATGTCTACAAATAAACTCTAAAGCTATAGTGAGCCTTTTGAGCAGGCCAAAGTGTCCTGCCTTAGATCAGCATCAGACAGCAAAGATAAGTGCTTAAGACCAGCTCTCTGACATTATCTCTGTTCACTTATTCAAGCTGATGAGCATTCTAACAGATAATGTCCAGTTCTGGTGACAAATGTTTGTTTTTGAATCCCAGTGATGTTATAATGCTGCCAAAGCCCAAGTCACACAAGCCTAGAGACTGGTTGGCCGGTGTGACTGGGGCTTAACTAAACACAAAGCCATAGGAAAAAAAAAGAAGAAAAAAAATGGCCTTTTTTCTCTAATTCCAATCAATCAACCCTGTTCGCATCAGCTGTCAGTGTCGGGTTTATGAGGTCTATTTATGAATGGTAGATAGGTTAAATGTGAATTGTGATGGCCTGCTTCTAGATCATGGTATTTACTGAACCAGCTGAGTCTCTGAAACTGCTGATTGGGCCATTTCAAACAGTGTGGCTGCATTGTGATCCATCTAAAGATAGATAACTGTGAATACAAGTCTTTATCGATCTTTAGTTGGTCTTTGATGCACATTTAATTATTTCAGCAATAGATATCAATAGCCAAACAAAGCTTGAGAAACACAGTTTTTCTACTGATTTCTTACAGTTTAGCTTGAAAGTAGGCATTCATATATTAGTGGTTTTTCTACATCAGCATCACTGCTTTGTACAAGTTTGTTTGTTCTTTTTTATTATGTAAAAAATGAATAAATAATTTTAAAAATATAAAATAGTTTTGTTCTTTCATTCGTTCATTCTTTCTTTCTTTTAGTTGACCTGTTTTTCTCTGTGAGGAACACATACATGTCTATTGACTAAATTTATTGATTTATCGTATCAGGATAATAACTTACGGATTTATTAAATCAATATCACATCGAATAGCACTGAATCAACAAACAATATTAACAGTACATTACCACTCCAAAGATTTTACAGTAGGTACAATCAGAGGTTATTCTTCTGTCTCCTTTGTGGCCCCAAAGTTGTGCCTGAAAACGTCTAGTTTGTTCAGTGTGGATAAAAGTTTTGTTGCTCACATCAATGTGAATAAGATTTGTTAAAACTCCAGTCCACTTTAAAATCCACTTTATTTTCTTGTTTGTTTAGTGTTAGCAAAATTGCTAAATACGACCCCTGAAAAAGTAAGGGAATAATTAAAGGTCTGACACAAAGGAGAGGTGAGCCTGGAACATACAGTATAAGGATTCGAAAAACACACTGAGCTGTGCCACACCCACATGAAATAGCTACGTTTTGTGATCCTGCTACAGTTAACAGCAAACAGTTCACACCTCTGGGTTGACAGATTGACTAATACATTTGATGCATTCACAAACTAAACAGTGGGTAAGAATGTTTATTATCAAAGAGTGAAGAACCTGCCTGAACCTGATCACAGGCCTGAAAACCTGCAACGGGCACCAAACAATACCACCATAATATCAAGGTAAGTAATCATTCACTGATACACAACACACACACACACACACAAACAAAATATCTCATTTCCACTCTGCTAAATTGTGGGTGTTCTAATGTGTATCTGTTACTTTGGTGAATTACCATATAAATAACCGTCACTGCTTATCAGTATTCATTTTCAAAGGCCTCTGGTAAGGGAGACAGACTAAAAGAGTATACCTGGCTCTCATTAGATGGTGGCACTAAAGTATTTCTTTCCAACTTGTTAGACAGTCTCTTTTTATCTGCCTTTGTGCCTCTTTTTTTCTCTCGCATGTTCCTCTGGCAATGCAAGTCATTGAATGGATACACACCGAGAGAGTGAACAACCTTGAGCAAGAAACAAACCCAGAAATAACAGTTGAAGCGTTGTCCTTGTTTTCTCTAATAAGCATAAATTTTTGAATGTCCAGTCAAGTTTGAGGACTTGGTTCAATACCCAGACCTGCACCATGAAGTCCTTCCTCACTGACACTGCTGTGACATCGACCAAGGCCCTGAGAATGAATTGCCGCAGTGGAGCTGCCAAGTAGCCAACAGGTCAGATTGTCACTGTAATAAGCTCTGCTTTGAGAAATCATGTAATATTTAAGTATAAAGCTACAGCGCTCTGCAGGAAATACATATCTACATAATTAGAATCCTAAATAAAATAAAAATAAAATGAATAATAATAACAAATTATCTATGTTGTCAGAGTTTCCTGATTGCTCTTTGTATTTTCTATTTTTTTCTTTCGTACATCGGTTGCATGCTACTGACACAGTTTAAACACATAAATGGCATATCTGTTTTTGTTAGACAAACTCCATGATTCTTAATCTGTGAGAGTAAAACTCTCTAAAGCACATCTGTTTTTTTTTGTTTCCCTCTATTTATTCTGTAATGCATAAGTGTCTCCTTTCTCTGCTTATCCATTTTGTGTACATTATCAACAACAAACTCAGACATGTCACACAGAAAAGCATTTAAAACACAAATCAGGGTGCCTTTGCAGTTACTTGGGTTCAAAACCAAGTCTCTGTCTCTCTCCCACCCACCCCCAACCCCCACCCCCCCATCACTTAAAAGACT
>VUQI01056502.1:0-18522 GCA_015106735.1 Paratilapia polleni
GAAGGACCACCAGATCAAGACCTTGTCATGGCCAGCCCAATCTCCAGACCTGAACCCCACTGAAAACCTCTGGAATGTGATCAAGAGGAAGATGGATGGTCACAAGCCATCAAACAAAGCTGAGCTGCTTGAATTCTTGCACCAGGAATGGCATAAAGTCACCCAACAGCAGTGTGAAAGACTGGTGGAGAGCATGCCAAGACGCATGAAAGCTGTGATTGCAAATCAGGGTTATTCCACCAAATATTGATTTCTGAACACTTCCTAAGTTAAAACATTAGTAATGTGTTGTTTAAAAATGAACATGAACTTGGGTTTTTTGCATTATTTGAGGTCTGAAAACACTGGACCTTTTTTGATATTTTGACCATTTTTCATTTTCTGCAAATAAATGCTCTAAATGAAAATATTTGTATTTGGAATTTGGGAGTTATGTTGTCAGTAGTTTATAGAATAAAAGAAAAATGTTCATTTTACTCAAACATATACCTATAAATAGCAAAATCAGAGAAACTGATCATTTTGCAGTGGTCTCTTAATTTTTTCCTGAGCTGTATACACACACACACACACAGACACACACACGTCGCAGTGCAAACCAGTCAAGGTCTTCCCCACCAAACTGAGAGGACAAGTTTTTGTTTGTTTGTTTATTTGTTTGGTTTTTTGTTTGTTTGATTTTTTTCACGGGTTTTGTAAACAAATACTTGGCCATGTTGTTAAAAATGTGCCCCAAAAGATTTGTCTTAAGTACAAATAAAGTAAAGCAGCATTAGATCAAGGGTACAAATGGACAGATGGACAGGCTGTCTGTATATACAGTCTGCAACAGTTGATGTCATTAGAGACATACAAAGCAAACTGAAGATAAAAAAAATATATCTTTGTATAGAAATATACATGTTCCACTTCTGCTAGTTGTAAGATCATTGTACAATCTACAGTTTGGTCTGTGCTTGATTACAGTGATACTGTTTATATGCATGCTTCTCTCTTGACTTTAAAGCCTCGTGATTCAGGTGATACCTTTCTCATTAACCACTGAATGTTAAACAGAAGGTGGGATGGTCCTATTTAATGGTCTTAGGTGTGGATGAAGTATGTGGTTGGCTGTCTCTTTGTGTTAGACCTGGAATGGACTGGCGACCTTGTCCTGGGTGTAGCCCGGTTTTCACCCACCCAGTGCCAGCTTACACAGATGCCCTTTAGGTTCTGTTATTATTTCTATTCCACCTTTTTGTATGATGTTTAGTTCGATACAGAACACCTTGAACAGGCTGTATAAAAGTACCTTAAATGCTGAGTTGGACATCTTGGCTGGGGACAGAATCAAGTCAGTGGTATTGATCAGTGTCGTTGTTCCCCCCCCTCCCGCCATAGATTTACTGTGGCTATTTTAAGGTATGAAAAAGTGAGCATGTTCTGGATAAATAAACTTTGAGAGTGACCACATGTAATGTGGTGACATGAGTCCTCCTGTATATATGTGGACGAAGCTGTTAAGGAATTTCAGCGTTGGGACCAGTCTTTGAGATTGAACAGCTCGGTGTGTTGACTATCATATGTTGTAATTTTAGCTCTCCCTGAAGGAGAGGCTCATAGTGCAGCTACTGCAAGTGGAGCAAAGCTGCTCTGCTAGTAGATACAAATTCAGGATCAGCAGCATTTATCTGTCTTCATTTTGAAGCTCCCATTTGTGATGCTGCTCACATTCACCTAGACTGTTGCTTCATAAAGTCCCAAGAAGTGAATAATGCAGTCTGCTGGAGCTCGAGTAATGTAGCAGCTTGGAGTTCTCCTTCTGTTCCAGCACTGCATCACCACAAAAAGTCGACAAGGCAAAAACCATGGGGACAATTTAACATGGTATTATACACTGCTGGAATATGTTGTTCCCACCTCTTCTACCCTGAGTGGAGAACACTGACTTATTGTGCAATGAGGCGGATGAGCTCAGTGAGAAATCACTGGCCCAAAGAAAATCAGACCCACTGCCTGTCACTTTAGTCCACATGCTCTGCTAATTAGGTCTTCTCGTGTAATGTGTCAGAGAGCAAGATGGCAAGATGTTGATTTGTTCGCTGATTTGATTGGTACTCACTGTGCAGTCAGTCAGTTAGTGACAAAACAATACCGGTGAAAGCTATATGATGGGCATGCACACATTTTACTCAATAAAATGCATGTTCTTTTTTCCAGTTGTCATGTGACACAGGCATAAGTTCTCTGCAAAATGTATAATACCATAATAGTATAATTATAGATCAAAAAGTATACATATATTAATTAGATTTCTAGTAGATAAAACTTATTGGTCATTTTTGTATTCAGGTTAAGTACTAGAGTGAAATTATTTGTTTCCTTGCGAGCAAGTTTGTTAGCGTCATGAAAGCAATATTTAGGATTTTAGAGAATAAGCTTAGTATGTTGAAAAGGTAGATAGGAACTTTCGGCTGTTTCTTTTTCTCAAGGGGTCACCAGACCAGATTGATTCGCATATTTGATTTGGCAAAGTTTTTATTTCGGATGCCCTTCCTGCCCAGTACACTGGCTTGTGACCCCCCTGTAGCTGGTTAGCTCATCCAGCGTCGGTCCCTCCACAAGTCACAAGAATTGCTACTCCTCCTAGAGTATTGGTAAGATTTTAGTGAAACTAGATTAATTTGTCCTAGATATGACTGACTGTGAGCCTCCTTGACTTCTCAGTGGATTTTGATTCTCAACAGTTGATGTGAATTGGCACTATATAAATAAATAAATTTGTGTAGTACACCCAACCAGTGAAAACAACACACACAACTTTCTTTCTGTACTTCACGCATTACAATAACCTGTCAATTGTGATGGATCATGAGCCGAATGAGCTACTATGCTACTCACGTTCTGCTTTTGTGTTTTCTCCTGATTGTAAATCAGAGACCTTTCATGTGCCAGGAGAATTTGATAACCACTACACTATGGAAACACAAGCTTAGTGAAGAAGATTGACCAAAATTTTGAGCATCACATGCTTCATTTCCTGCATTCTGGTGAATTTTTATGCACCAGTTGATTTTATCCCTGCTGTGTAAACTCATATAGACACGATTTACTCTGCTGTCCTCTTTTGTTTTTGCCTGGATCCAGACATGAGAGTCAGAGTGTAGACAGTTTTGTCTGTGTCAGGCTACTTTTGTTGTTTGAATTAACCTGCTTAAATATGCATGTGTCACCTGTTCATGTCAGTGATAAATGGATAAATGGCCCAAAGTGTGCCAAGAAAATATCCCCCACACCATTACACCACCACCGCCAGCAGCCTGAACTGTTAAATCAAGGAAGGATGGATCCATGCTTTCATGTTATTTACCCCAAAATTCTGGCCCTACCATCCGAGTGTCCCAGCAGAAATTGAGACTCATCAGACCAGGCAACGTTTTTTCCAGTCTTCTATTGTCAAATTTTGGTGAGCCCATGTGAATTGTAGCCTCAGTTTCCTGTTCTTAGCTGACAACAGCGGCACCCAGTGTGGTCTTCTGCTGCTGTAGCCCATCTGCTTCAAGGTTCGACGTGTTGTGTGCTCAGAGATGCTCTTCTGCATACCTTGGTAATAACAAATTGTTATTTGAGTTATTTTGCCTTCCTATCAGCTCAAAGCAGTCTGGCCATTCTCCTCTGACTTCTGGCTTCAAGAAGGCATTTTTGCCCAGAGAACTGCCACTCACTGGATATTTTGTCTTTTTCAGACCATTCTCTGTAAACCCTAGAGATGGTAGTGTGGGAAAATCTCAGTAGTTTCCGAAATACTCAGACCAGCCCGTCTGGCACCAATAGCCGTACCACGTTCAGTCATTTAAATCACCTTTCTTCCACATTCTGATGCTTGGTGTGAACTTCAGCAGGTCTTCTTGACCATGTCTACATGCCTAAATGCCCTGAGTTGCTACCATGTGATTGGCTGATTAGATATTTGAGTTAACAAGCAGATGAATGGGTGTACCTAACGAAGCGGCCGGTGAGTGTATATTTTAGGAGTAAAAAAGACCCACTGTTGAAGATAAAAGAGTCACCTCTGTCACTGGCATTGTTACCCTGCTGAGTAATGTTCGGGCTTCTGATTCTTTCAATTTCTTATTGGAGTGGACAAATGCATGTGTTCTAAATTTCGGAGGGAAGTGTCCTCTGGATCCCTCCTGAAATCTACCCTTGTGATCAAATCTTCAGTTTCTGTCACTTTTAGCTGGTCACCTTCACAACTAGTTATTCATACATTTATAGTTTCTGCCCTTCTACAAATATGCTTACAGTATTTAATACACAAGTTTAAAAATACAAAATTATTCACATTCATTTTAAAAGAATTATCATAGTAAGTAAATTCATTTAGTGGAGCTTTAGCTTTCTTCAGCAGTGGACTGAAATTGTGCTTGCTTCAGCTGTTTCCATTCATAGGTGACCATCACTGCCTCATTCATCTGTCGCTTGGTTGCCAGCCAAATAATAATGTCCAATTAAACGTTTTGCATGTGAACATGGCAGCCTTGACAATCTCACACTTGTCACTGTTATGGCCCAATCAAACTGCACGGGTCATTTGTCACATATAATCATGGAATTGACGTCAGAGCATCAGAATCTGAAGTCCAGGACCCGTCGTCTTTTGAAGCAATGCCGAATTTCAAAAGTCCTCGAGGTCAATTAAAAATTTGAAGAGCCAGTTAAAATTGGCAACTTGTGTCACATGTGGCATGATGTCAGCTGTTCTACATTGAATCGAATGGTGGTATGTTACTAACTACAGTCTGAGTATAAGCACTTTAAAAGAAAATAGATGGTGGACAGTCACAATTTCCTCTGCTGCACACTGATGTTTACCATGTGTGAGCAAAGTGATGGCCTGCCTGTTAGCAGCTAACAGTAGCTATCAAGCAAACAGCCACTGTTAGCTAGGAAGTAAATGTTATTCCTGCAAAGTCTTCTTGTAGTAACATAATGAAATATAACTGTTTTCACTGTTTACTGTGGAGTATGGATATAATTTAAACACGAAATGTATCTGTGTATTTCAGATATCCCAGACACCTGCAGATACAGGAGAAATGTGCACCCTCTGTCTGAATCAATACATACATGTCTGTGGATGATAATGGTGTTGACTACTAAAATAGGGAGCCGCAGACTGTGCACATAACAAGTCTCACTTCACTGTTTCATTCAGATTCAAGTCAATAGAAAACATTCGTCAGGCTGCCTGTGAAGAGTCCTTTGCTAGTCTGGCTCGCTGACTCATTCAGTTCTCTTTACATTACTTCCGAGGCTGCAGGATATCAGCATGGTTTGAATACTAAATGACTCTGTCACATGCTCCTGGTTGGTTTCTCTGTAGCTCTGCAGATCTTCACAAAACAAATCCTTCCCATGGAACAAATCTGACACTGATGTACCTAAAGTATCTTTGCATTCTTCATAAACGGATTAGTTTGTATAAATCCAAACACAGACGCAACATGCATTGACACATGTATGCACATCAAATCATAATCTCTCTTTTAATGGATGCTAGAAGGTTTGCAAACCGCAGGCAGCATCATGTTGAAGAAATTTAAACTTCTTTATTATTATTTTTTGTACTACAGTGACACTGTCTTGCAAAGATCAAAGCCATGATGATAGGCTGCTCCCTCCTATTATATTTACTTACTGACTCTCACAATGCAACAGCATAGTGCTTGCAGAGCTCTATGATTACAGACATTCGTGGAGTGAGTTGTGAAAAATAACTTGCTTCTCTCACTCTCTTACTCTGCTGAGTGGAAAGTAGAACTCAGATTAACCGAGATAGGGAATGGAATTTGTTATTGATTCAGATTCCTTAAAACTGCCATTTGTCCCCCTGCTTCTCAGGTGAATGAGATTTACCACGACGAGTCTCTGGGAGTCCACATCAACGTGGTCCTGGTGAGGATGATTATGCTGGGGTATGCCAAGGTTAGTTTCTGAGTCCATTGCCATTGCTTTTTAATTCTCAAACTTCTTTTTGCTCTGTTGTAAATTCTCTCACGCATCCTATCAATACATTACAATCCTTCATGTGCAAAGGACAGTAGTAATAAAATCATTTGTACAGATAGCATTCAATTTTGTTGTCATTCTGGTACCCTTTAATAATGGAGCAGACATGTGAAATAGAGATGAAAATGTATGCAGATTGTAGAGGTCACCTGCTCTAACCAACGTTTACACACGATGTAACAACACACATTTACACTTGCTGTAATCAGCAGGTGGCACAGAGGTGATGTATGTTCACCATGCATCTTTCAGCTTGCTATCCCCTCATTATCAGCCCAAGGGCTCCATGTTTGATACTATTCCTGCTTTTACAGTCTGTGTAATTGTGGGCTGCTGCCAGAATACGAACATGTTCATTTGCACAGGCAAGGTTCAGTGGTCAGCATTTCTCTCTTTCTCTTTCCTGCCAGTCCATCAGCCTCATTGAGAGAGGCAACCCATCGCGGAGCCTGGAGAACGTGTGCCGCTGGGCCTTTGTGCAGCAGAAAGGCGATCCTGATCATGCCGAACACCACGACCACGCAATTTTCCTCACTCGCCAAGGCTTCGGCCCCACAGGGATGCAGGGTAAGGCCCCAGAGGACATGCATGCTGTGGTTCAAATGAGACTGTGAGATTGCGTGTGGCATTTTGACCTTCCCGTTGTGGTTATCATTACAGGAGATTACCCATCACAACACACATCAGTAAGCATTCTGTGTGGGACAGATTCTTTGATTTGAAATAATAGTCATTACAGGTGATGACTTGATGTTTAGAGAGAAAAACATGAAATTTTGAAACATTAATTCTGCAAATTTAACATGTAAGACACTGGTCTTATCTGTGAATTCACTCCAGATTCTACCTGATTGCATGTTAAATGCAACTATAAAAATTCTTTGGGTCCCAGTTGCTTGTGCTAAATTGACTGAAATGATTCACAAAAAGCCACTAAGAGGACTGAACAATGAAAAAGCCTCCTTATTACTAGTACACAAAAATTGTGACCAGTCCTCCATGGACTGTCCTTTTGTGCTACATTTTCGGCACTTTTACTTAATTTCTCTTGTTGCTGAGGCTGATCTGGAAGACTGGAGGCTCAAAGCAGTTTGCAGTCTCTGCTAGATATTGACTTCTGCCCCCTCTTTTTATTTTATCCACAGTGGCCAAACTGCTGCAATGAAAGCAACCAACTGTCCAAAGTCAGCACTATTAAATGCCTATTCAACTTGCTTTCTTCTTCTTTTATTTGCCACAGCAGCTGCATTTATGTTTTATTTGGAAGTGAACACTAATGCAGTTATATTGTGTCAGATGGTATAGTTAGTGGATGCTTGACCAAGAGTCAGAGCCTAAAGACATCCCAATAAAATCCCTCAGCTGCTGTGTACCCTAACACAGGTGCGGGGGGCCAGTCATCATTGTGGATTTTTTTTTTTTTTTTTTTCCCACAAAAGCCATGCTGCGTTCTTGGTCCCCCCCCGGGCCACCCCATTTAAAAAATCCTGGAAACGCTCCTGCCAGACACTGTTCAGAGAGGTGTACTGTTTTAGAATAAGTGTTAAGCAACATTGACTATCCTACCCACACTTTAACAACTTGAGCCCTGTGTAGTATTTTTACATTGCTCCTTCTTCTCTTTTACATTAAATAACAATTTGGCTTATTGGGCTTTCAGTGTATGACACTAGTTACAGTCTGTTTCACGGGGATGAGAACCGGTGCCGTCATCACTTAGGTGGTCTCTGTTGTGCAGTCTATCAATCTGCCCTCTCAAGCTCTGGAAACGTTCCTCTCTGCTTGTCAGCAGGTGTCTACTTCTTTTAATTTGATTTTTGCTGTGTGTTTCAGTCCCTAATCTTCAACAAACTGTCCGAAATGGGAACTTCAAAAATTGTCTCCATTGTGTAACGTGACCTCATCTGGGATCTAGCAGGGATTTAGGGGCCGCAATTATGTCAACACATTTTGAGTCAATATTTTCTAAGGGGGAAAAAAAGCAATAAATAGATATGGCATGACCACGTGACAAATGGTATGGTACCTCTTCAGGTTTCTGCGTGGTGGGGTGCCTCTTAAAGCTCATCAAAAATAGGTATGAGGTATGTTGTAATGTTGGTGTTCTCTTTTATTTTGTGTGGTTTTTATCTTACAATGCAGCCTTATGTGCTGCTGATCCTTGTCTGTACCCCACTTTGTGGATAATGACCCAGTCGGTGGATTTTATGGCAGGTTTCTCCATCCATCCAAGCTCACTTCAGGTTTTTTTTTTTCTTCCTTTCAGTACTAAAGCCACTTTTTTGGGTGGGTGAATGACTGCGACTACTGCTGGATCACTTGATGCTGTCCAACTACGCTTATAGATATGAGCTCATCTGCTCTCTCAGGATGTTTTTCTTTTTTACCTTTTATTCTCTTTCAGTCTTTTTTGTGTGCAGAATCCTCCCCATAAAATGGTGTGAAGGTTAGATTCACCTTGTGATGAGAAATTTCCTTGGAGCTGCAGTTCAGCAGCCGTGAATCCTTTCAGGCCACCTTTTGGGAAGGTTTTGAGAGATATTAAAATCCAGTCCTCATGTGAACTTTTAGCTGTTCCCCTTGAATATTTCTATCCAATTTTTCTGTTATTTTTCAGTGACAACTGCTTTGGCAATAGCTTTACCTCATGTTCTGTTTGGTTGAAAAATTTTTTTTTACCTCTTTTCACTTAGTTTCTTCAGTACAAAAGACCAACAGCCAAAAAGGTTTGTGTTGTTGTTTATTAACATTGTCAGCTTTAAACTTTTTTCTAATCTGTTTTGTATTGCCGGTTTCATTTTTCATTTTTTACACACAAAGCTTTTCATGGCTTTGTGTAGCGTAATTAGTTCTGCAGATATTAAAAGCTTTAACATTAAATCAGATTAATTACTGAATTAACTGAATTCACACATAATGTGCTCCCTTTGAGTGAATCTGTAAGCTGTCCAAATTCAATTAAATACCATATTTTTAGTTTTAGTCACAAGAAGCAAACATTACTTCAAGCCTTTTTACTAAAAACTTTCTCAGATCCTTCTTAACCCAAACTTTACCAGCTTACCTTTTGGAGCATGAAAGGCATCTTAAAAGGCTAAGCTTCAGCATTCAAAGCCCTGAAATGCCTACCCACAACTGAGATCTTGATCTCTTCCCGGGATTCCTCTGAAAACAACAAATACAAAATAATAAGAAAGCCATATGGAAAGACAGAAACAGCCAAGCTAGACACTCACCTGTCTAATCTGAGAATGTTATGTGAACTCAGTAAATGCTAAATGATGAACACCCAAGTAGCCGTACTCACCACAGTAATCACCGGATACAATATTAACACAAGGAAATATTTATACTCACTTTCTCCACTTTTTTGATAAATCTCAGATGAGCCCCAAACTGTTATGTTCCTCGAAATGGGCGAGGTGATGAGGGGAGTAATGTTCAAAACATTCTTGGGGAGAAAAGGGACTGGAGAAAAGTCATGAAATTGAATTGGTTTCATAGATTTAATGGGGAGGGTGTCAGTTTCTATTTAAATAATACAAGCTGACACCCCTTCTCTAAAGAAGGGAGCACAGGCTACTGAGTTTAGGACACAAGAAGTCATATGTGCAGCTTAAACGCTGCACAAATGGACCAATGCCACTGGATTTACCATTCTTCTTAACCTTTGAACTCTGGGCTCAGGCATTTAGCCTTTGGAAGCGGCTGTGCTCAGTCATCTGCTGCTGAGACAAAACAACGCACAGTAACTGTACAGCACTGTAATATAGTAATGTATGATAGTGTCAAAATAGACAATGACGCCACCTAGAATGTGAAACAATCTCCAGCCTGAATAGGAACTGGAATTTGGATTAAATTGACTCCGAATTATCCTTCAGCACAATTAAGCCTAAATTCAGAGATGTGTGTCAGGGTACGTGGACACAATCTGTAAGAGCCTCACCCATCTGGCAGCAAAGAAAGCATGAACCAAAACAGGAGGATTATTTTCTGAAGTGCTGATTATGCCACAGCATCGATGGTCCTGGATTTGTTGTTGTGTAGGGGAATTCATTAACTGTAAGCCTTGTGGCTGTACTTGCTACTAAGATAACACAACATATACAGAGTATTAACTGGTGGGTGTAGAAGGCATGGGGGCTTGCCTGAACCCTGGTGAGTTCTATCCACTGTGGCTTTCATTTAGATTAATGTATTGTAGTTCTAAACACTGACATAAAATAACCAAATTACTTTAAGGGTGATTCAGTGTTCAGCACAGCCTTGTCCTTGTGGTAATGGTGTCTTTTGGGGCATTTTAATGCAATTATCTGGCAAACTGTGGCTTACTGTGTGGTTAATTGTTCTTAAAGCCCGTTCGAGAAGACGTTTTGGTGGGTGAAATTCTAGAGTAACTTTAGTTTTGGCACTAATTAACAGATGTCTCTGTGATGCACTCATAGAGCTTGCAGCTTGCTAACCAAGCTAGCTAGTGTTTGCTGATAACTTTGCACTTCACCCTCTCATCATATATGGTTACCTCAGGGTCCAAAAAAAACAACATGGCAGCAGCAAATGTTAAAATGAATCAGAATCAGAATTTTTTTTTTTTTCGAATCAAAATTATTTTTATTGCCAAGTTTGTACACAAACGAGGAATTTGTCTTGGTGTCATGGTGCAATACAGTGGTACAGAAGTGGAATATATGGAATATATAATATATACATATATACATATATATATATATATAAATATAAATATAAATACACAATATATACTAACTGCCTACAGATATTAAAGAAATTAAGACATGTAAAGGTTATGGACAGGAATGGGGGAGAAGTGCAAAATGTAAGTAGAACATGAAGTGCTTGTACTGAATCCAGTGTGCAAAGTTATTATAGTCGGAGTAAGTATGTGTGTTATTGTAACACATTAATTGAGCAGTGAGCGGGGCGAGGGGGCGGTGTTAAGTAGTCCAACAGCCTGGGGAAAGAAACTGCTTCTGAAGGCTTCAAAACAGGACAAACTTTATATCCTTTATATGCAGTATATTGTAATGGCCAAATCTGATATTGACAATTCCCGAAAGTTGATTCTGTTCATCTGGACGTAGCATTTTCAGTGGGAGAAACCTTTAATCACTCATTCAAGTGACTTCTTCAGTCTCAGCTGACTGTAGGTTTCCCTAGCCTTATAAACAGTACATTTGCATAACGACTGAAACTAGCAACATTCCTAACAGTTAGCCACGGGCTCAGTTGCATGATTGTTAATATGCAAATGGTCATGACCATTGATCAGTGGTCATGAGTACTACAGAAGTCACCTACAGGCCAGTGGCTGCTTTTTCAATGATGAGGACGTGCACATCCTGGACAGGGAGAAATGTTAGTTTGAGTGGGGAGTCAAGGAGGCTGTTTATGTAAAAAGGGAACGACCATCGCTGAATCAAGAATGTGGCCTAAGAGTACATCTTTCATCATCTTACAAAGCAGTGATTGCAGCCATTCCCAACTCTAAAGTCATACTATAGTTTCCATTCAGACGAAAATGTTTCATCTTCTACTTTCATTCATACTTTACTGTTGCCTCATGTGTAAATTACTGCATCAGATAAAATGTCAAAAGGATCCATGACTCATTTTCTCTCCCCTGTAGGCTCAGCTCAGATAGAAAAAGGTCAGTGTTTGTTTGTGTTTTGATGTGCTAGATGTGATGATTCTATTTCACACTGAACACCGGAGAATTGAAGCATGAGCGACAGCCTGAAGATCAGATGGTGGCATCTGCACTTTACAAATGGCAAGAGACACTGTATTTTAGTGCTCTTTTCCCTGCAGGGATTCTTCATAATAGAACTGAGTTCAAAGCTGCATCAAAACATTTTGCCTACAGGGTTAAAACCATTCAACCAATCTCTTATTGCCTGCAGTCATTCACAGTACAGTATATTTGATTTTATTTTTAATGCCAACAGCTGCATTTTTAACTGCAGTTTCTGTATTTTTCCAGCATAATGACTTTTTAAAATTGAAAACATGCTGATTTTCATTATATGCATTCTTGCTACTGTGTTTCATCACTTTTAGTCTGAGTTCTATATGAAATATAAACCTGTAGCTTCTATTTTTTGGCTCAATCAGATGTGACAGTTCTCACAAGGACATTAATACATTGTTGGCTTCCTGTAGAACAGCACTTGTCAAAGGCAGAATTACTTCAGTGCTTTCTGGGGAAAACATCTTGCAATCACTTCTCTGTAGTTTTCCCTTAAGCCATTTTAGATGTTGATAATCACTGAGCCATGCTTTAAGCAAGATGCCATTAAGCTTCTCTGTCAGAGTGTGCCTTGTTTTGAAATTAAATCATTTTCACAGGACAAAAGAATAAAGCAACTGGCCAGATTTGATTCCTTTGACTGTGATGAGACAATAAGAGTGTGATAGGTTGATGACACTGGAAATGCTTGTTCTGCCCTCCTGAAATAGCACATTTAATCCATTAAACACCATAGTAACGAAGAAAACCTATCCCAGCTACACGAGGATTGTTGTCAAGGCAAAGAGCTTGCATTTCCAAAGCCTTCAGTGAATCTAGGCTGGCCATCAACATCATGTACCCTTCCTGTCTTTCCTATCACACAATTTTGATTCACCCAGCCCTCACCAAAAAACATCTTTTATTCTTTTTCTAGTTTAAAACAACTTGTTATTGCACCCAAACATGTGTTCATAGGGCTGGTGTATCAAAAGTATTCAGTTCAGTTTTATTTATGTAGTTCTAATTCACAACAACAGTCATTCATCAGGGCACTTTATATTGTGAGGTAAAGACCCTCTTAGTGTTTGTTTTTGTGCAAGACAAACATGTTTCAGCTATAACCCGAGCCTTCATCGCTTTGCGTCTTAAGGTTTGCCCTTAAGACGCCTTAGGCCAAAATGCATTTGTCTTGCTCAACAAAAATACTAAGAAGAATATGTAACTCTGAAGTCTGGTATTCTGTTTGTTTTCATATTTGTCAAGACTGAGCACCCAGGGTCAATGGTTCAGGGTCACCTGATCCCACCCTACAAGTAAGCTTTATCAAAACAGAAGGTTTTAAGCCTAATCTTAAAAGTAGAGAGGGTGTCTGTCTCCCGAACCCAAACTCGGAGATGGTTCCACAGGAGAGGGGCCTGAAAGCTGAAGGCTCTGCCTCCCATTCTACTTTTAAATACAATAGGAACCACAAGTAAGCCTGCAGTCTGAGAGCCAAGTGCTCTATTAGGATAATATGGTACTATGAGGTCTTTAAGATATGATGGGTCTGATGATTCAGGACTGTGTATGTGAAGAGAAGGATTATATAACCTCAATTCAAAGAATTTGGGTCACTGTGTAAAATGTAAATAAAAACAGAATGCAATGGTTTGCAAATCTCATAAACCCATATGTTATTCACAATAGAACACAGAAAACATATCAAATATTTAAAGTGAGAAAATGTGACCATTATAAAAAAAATATTAGCTCATTTTGAATTTGATGGCAGCAACACGTCTCAAAAAAGTTGGGACGGGGCCATGTTTACCACTGTGTAAATGGACTGGTACTTATAAAGCACTCTATACTACATGCCACATTCACCCAGTCACACACACATTCATACAGCGCTTTTGTCTATACTTAAGCGCTTACTAATATTCACACACACTCACACTCCAATTAACGCATCGGGGGCAATGTGGGGTTCAGTATCTTGCCCAAGGATACTTCGGCATGCAGACAAGGGGAGCCAGGGATCTGTTTATTTCTGACTCTGACTTGAGAGAAAAGATTGATTCCCCCTCCATCCTTCTCAGTATCTTTGTAATTAATTAATGTACTTTACAGAGTCTGCTTCATCAGGATCCTGTCAGTAATACTCTGTGCCAAGATCCTGTGTTTCATCAGGAAACATTTGTTTGCAACAAAACTGTTTAGGCTTATATTTAAGGCTTTTTTTAAAAAAAGGGAAAAAAACAGAGCCATATTCCTGTCAGCTTTCGATCTGTGACTCAACTCTTATTTTTATCTTATATCTGCTTGCTGCTGTTCTCTGTCGTTAAGTTTACATAATTTTCTCTTTTTTTAATTTACTTGGAATTTATTTTTTCACGATGATCCCCCAAATCTGTATTCCAAATGTCACATTCTGTATTTTAGATTTTTTTTTTTTTTTCGGTCCTTGTTTTCAAACCTGAAGTCTTAGAGGACAAATTAGAGGGCAAATGATTTTAGAAAGTCTTAAATAAAACTGATCATGCTCCTCTCCTCTCCAGAGAGGAGCATGATCTTTGGGTAACAAAGTCAAGGAGAAACAAAAATCTGTTTACCAAATTCACTAATCCACTGAGGCAATTCAATCAAAAATTACTCATCATTTATTCAAAACAAACGATGGTGCTTCTCAAATGACTATGACAACTATTCCGAGTGTATTTTTTTCCAACAAGGTGCCTCTTGCAGAACTATCCCAGTACAAGTGATTTTTTTTTCCCAGTTTATATTTGGGGATTTGGGGCTGTGAGACCTTAGGCTCCACTTATGGGGAGTGTTTTTAGAACATCAATTTCCTGGATTTTAAATATGAATTGGGGAATAACAATTATTATTATTGAGTGCCAGCATATCCACTTGCCTCGGTGACACCGTGTGCATGTGTGCATGTCAACTCAACTACAGTGCTGTGATTTAATTAGTTTACTACATTTGCTCACTCAAGTGAATAAATATGCACAAAGGACCAACACTAATGAACACATGATACAGACACTAGCTGCTGTCCTGTAGGATATGTTGCTAATAAATGTTTGTCAGTTGTCTTTTAGTATGTAGCTGTACTAAAAGATGAACTAAAATGAATATGCACCAACTTTCTAACTCACTAATTTAAATTATGGCAGCTGGACCGAAAGAGGGAACTGTTTGAACATTCAGTCAAGTTGTAAATGCTCTGGGGACTAAGTGTGATTTTTAAAAGTGCACCCCTGCAATTCCCAAGGTAATTGCACCCTTGGGAAGGCATAACACATGAAGAGTCAATTATGCCTATCTGAGGTAGCGCTGAGTGTGAGTGTGTGTCTATATGTGTGTGTTTCTTCCCCTGGGTGTCACAGATCAGGGTTGTGTTTTATTTGTGTTATTTCATTATATATTTATATATTTATTTATGTTTGATTACATTTGTAGGTGTAATAACATTATATTGGTGTTGATTTTGATGCTTTGGGTTGTTTTTTTTTATGTGATTGCAAAAACCATAAAGAAGCTACAGCTTTATTTCTCGTGTACTCTACAAAGAAGCAAAAAAATTCAATTTTTGGGTTTTACTTTTCATTTTTGTACTACATTAATGTTTTAAAAAAAAAAGCCTTTGATCATAGGACAACTTTAAAGATCAAACTCGATGGGGAAAGGACACATTTATCAATCCATAGGATGTAATAAAGAATATGATTTTGATTTGCAAACTGATGTCCAAATGATGAATGGGTATGTTTTAGCTTTCGGGCAGGCCATCGGAAGTGTACTGTGCCAAATCCACATTCAGGCCAAAATCGATATTCCCTAATGTCAATTTTTTCCTGTCAGTGTGGGGTTCACTTTCTGTAAACGAATACTTGTGGTTTTGCTCCAAACAGAGTTCATGTCCTTCATTATGTTGCAGCTAAACTGGATGTGTTATTGTCAGTAAAGTGGCAAAACCACACAATGAAGTACATGTTTATTCAGATTTTGGCACAGTTGGTCCTCTTCAGTGCTGCAATCTTTAGCTCTAGTTATTAAAGTTGACCATGTGGTGTCAGCGACTGACGCAAATCATGCTAATAGCAGAAAGTCATAGGAAAGTAGTGATAATCACAATTAATTATCCGCTAAATCCCCTGCTGTCACTCTGCTGCTATGTGTGTAATGTGCATTTTCTGTTTGCAGCAGTGCTCATTATCACATGACGGCAGTCATGATGTGCACACATGTAAATGCACTCAAACATACACAAGCAGAGATGTGCACAGATCTGTCCTACTTTAAGAATAATGACCCAGACCACCACCTTAATGCTGTTTAGTTATGCAGGCAAAGCACGTTTTATTTCTATTTCTATTATTGTCTGTGAAACTCCACCGTAACGGAATGGAGGTAAAAGGAAATTTCTTTTAGGGATTCAATTAGAAAAATTTAATATGAAAAAAAAAAAGGAAAAAAAATCATCCAGAAGCAATGCCCCAGCTGTTGGCTTTCCAAGGTAACAGGGACGCTGTGCGGAACATTTTGGAATGCAATTTGTGAAGGGCATTAATCCATGGACTGTATATAAAAGATGGATGTAGCTTCTGGGTCTGAAAATATTTCCTTCTGATGCATCTGCCACTGAGATGTGGGGAGGATTTTCTCAATTTCTCATTTTTGTATTTGTTCCACTCAACAACATTCATAACTTTTGCCTGCAGGTTACGCTCCAGTCACGGGTATGTGCCACCCAGTCCGAAGCTGCACCCTCAACCATGAAGATGGCTTTTCTTCTGCTTTTGTTGTGGCTCATGAGACTGGACATGTGTAAGTTCCTCTTCTTACTTCCTTTCTTATTTATTTCTTTTTTTTTTTCGTGTGCCTGAACACACCAATTTCTGTTCTCATGGTGACGATGTGTTTTTAGTACGAGGTACTTCTGTCCGTCTGTTTAATACTGCAGCCTTCAGGGGCCCCCTGAATTTCAGAGTTTGTTTGCTAAACATGTGTCCATGAACTCAGCCACTGTTTATTATCATGTCCTCTTTCCTGCTTTCTCCACATTTCCAGCAACAAATGAAGTAAGGATAAAAAAAACAAACACATTCATATAAGCTGGAAGCATAAAAAAAAATATCAAAACCTGCAATTTTATGAATGTCAAAAATAAGCACATGTTGAGTAAGTGAGTAAATGCACAATAATACACTGAACAACAGCTAGATTCATGTTGCTAGGCAACCCTCTAAAGGCAAATCTTGCACATGACTACTTAAACTGGCTGGCTGAACATGCCTCGCTCATTAATGTGACACAGTAAAGGCAATTTTGTTTGTGTGTCCAAATCAGTTGGAAATGTCTGCTTTGAAAAGTGTCCTCAAAAATGTGGACTGAATTTTTACAGACCATCAAAGAAGATTTTTTTTTCTCAGCAAACAAACTGACTAATCAAATGTAGCTGCAGTGCCATGACAAAATAGTGTATTTTTGCTACACAGTTCACTGTACTTATCATCTGTCCTTTTAAAACACAAATTCTCTCACATGACAAACAAAAACAGACAACCTTGCTGTCAGCTGGTCCTAGTGGACTCACCCGATTCAGATGTTACCAGCCCACTCAATGGCTGTTATCAGCTGTCACATATTACCAGGAGGCTCACTCTTCGACCTTCTCACAGGCTCTGAAGGCATTTATCATCTTATTAATAATCCATTAATTGCTGTATGTGTGTCTGTTCTTTGCCCATGTTGACAAATTTCCATCCAGTCCAGCTCTCATTGTCTTAACTAGTTGCTTTCTTTTACCATTGTTTCTGCTAGGTTGACAGCTCTGCTCTGTGTGTGACGGCGTGCACACATACATACATGTGTGTGCATGTCTTAACTTTCACAACATCTGAAGTCATGCATGTCAGGTGTTTAGGGGATATTTTTAAATTATAGCTACAGAAAATATCCAAGGTTACACCATCCCCAAATGGGCACTGCACTAGTGAATGATGAATACTGATAAATAGCGGTGGTGTGAAAAGATGCATACAAAACAAAAGTATTTACAGTGGATATAAAAAGTGTACACACCCCTGTTAAAATGCCAGGTTTTTGTGATGTTAAAAAATGAGACCACAATAAATCATTTCAAAGCTTTTCCCACCTTTAATGTGACCTGTAACCTGTACAATTCAATGGAAAAACAAACAAATCTGTTAAGGGAAAAAATATAAAAAATGTACAATGAGATGGTTGCATAAGTGTGCACACCCTTAAACTAATACTTTGTTGAAGCACCTTTTGATTTAATCACAGCATTCAGTCTTCTTGGGTACACACCTGCCACCAATTAAAGAGACTCTGATTAACCCCAAATAAAGTTCAGCTGTCCCAGTAGGATTTTCCTGACATTTACTCAGTTGCTGCTACAGCAAAAGCCATGGTTTGCAAAGAGCTTACAAAGCATCAAAGGGATCTCATTGCTGAAAGGTATCAGTCAGGAGAACCGTACAAAATAATGCTGTGGAAAAAAATTTCCACAGCATTGGATATACCATGGAAGACAGTGAAGACAGTCATCAGAAAGTAGAGAAAATATGGGACAACAGTGACATTGCAAAGAACTGGACATCTCCCCAAAACTGATGAAAAGACAAGACAAAAATGGGTCAGGGAGGGTGCCAAGAGACCTACAGCAACACTGAAGGAGCTGCAGGAATTTCTGGCAAGTACTGGTT
>VUQI01056506.1:0-13343 GCA_015106735.1 Paratilapia polleni
CTGCTGAGCAAAAAGAACACAAAGGCTCATCTCACGTTTGCCAAAAAAACATCTTGATGATCCCCAAGACTTTTGTGAAAATATTCTGTGGACTGATGACACAAAAGTTGAACTTTTTGGAAGGTTTGCGTCCTGTTACATCTGGTGTAAAACTAACACAGCATTTCATAAAAAGAGCATCATACCAACAGTCAAACGTGGTAGTGGTAGTGTGATGGTCTGGGGTGGCTTTGCTGCTTCAGCACCTGGACAACTTGCTGTAATTGATGGAACCATGAATTCTGCTCTCTACCAGAAAATCCTGAAGGAGAATGTCTGGTTCATCAGTTTGAAGCTCAAGAGCACTTGGGACAATGACCCAAAACACACCAGCAAGTCCACCTCTGAATGACTCAAGAAAACAAAATGAAGGTTTTGGAGTGGTCTAGTCAAAACCTGGATATAAATCTGACTGAGATGCTTTGGCATGACCTTAAACAGAGCGTTCATGCTCGAAAACCCTCCAGTGTGCAAAGAAGTGTGGGCCAAAATTCCTCCACAGTGATGTGAAAGACTCATTGCCAGTTATCACAAATGCTTGATTGCATTGATTAGGTTTAGGGGCAATTACTTTTTCACAGAGGGCCAGGTAGGTTTGGATATCTTCTTTCCCTTAATAAATGAAATCATCATTTAAAAACTGCATTTTGTATTTACTCAGGTTGTCTTTGACTAATATTAAAATTTGTTTGATGATCTGAAACATTTAAGTGTGACAAATATGCAAAAAACTAAGAAATCAGGAAGGGGGCAAACACTTTTTCACACCAGTGTATCTAATAAGACCTGCAGGACACTGTTTCTACATTCAATTACCTCTGAAAGATAGAGGGCTCAAAAACCTTAAAAAAACAAAAAAACAATATGCTGTTAATCAGGCAATATCCTAAATGTTGGAACTGAATGTTAAAAAAGACATTTGATGGACTCTTGTAGTAAAGGCACAAACTGTTGTTTGCCTGCCACTCACTGGTTCAACCTTGTAACTGCCTTTACCATCATAGTAAGTCTGATGCTGTGGTCACAACAGAAGAAACCCAGCAAGCCTGCTGGCTCATCCCACTCACATCATTTCAGTATTTAAACGTTGCTCATCTTCTCTTTCTCTCAGGTGGACTGGGAGAGTAACGGCGGCTTGGTGAAGAAGCTGCCATCCATCCGCGAGGACGAGGAAGGTGATGAGGAGGAGAGCTCCGTGTCCCGTGCTCCTCGCTCCCCACTGCACCTCAGCAGGGGCCTCAACTCTCCCCTGCGGTCCCCTCTCCTGCCGCCTAGGCCTTTTCGTGCTCCCTCTGACCACTCGCGCCCCTCCACCCTTCAGATACCGGTGGTGAGCTTTAGCAGCGCACCACCTGAACTCAGCCCCAGGTAAGATACACTCACACAGACACACACAAGAAAAAAAACACAAAGAAACTAAAGACTGATTCAAAACAGCATCGCAGTCAGAGAGGAGCAAGTGAGCAAACTGCTGCAGCATAGGTGTCTGGCTGCCATGGCAACCGCTAGATTACAGTGCTGGTGGATCACATGGGGCCTGGCTACTGTTGGAAGGCGTGTGGGTTCTCACATACTGAAGGATAATGTGTGTACGTGCAGAGCAAACGTCTCCGTGTGTGCACAGAGATTTCTCACAGCCTATCTGTGTGCAGTGGTGTGTGAGGCAAAGCTGCTGATAAAGGGCTTTTTTTTTCATGTTTGTGTGAAAAGATCCAAACTGTACTAACTGTGCTTTAAGCTCTTTCACCTTCATCTGATTACATTCCTCTCGCACGCTCTATCCCTTACGCGTAATCCCTGCATAGATTCGTGGACGGCATTGAAACGGAGAACAATTCCACCTCGACACAGAAGTTTGAGTTCAGCCCCAGCCTGTCGCCTGCCGCTCCGCCCTCGCCGCACGCAGGTAGCACACATACAACAAGCACACAGTGTAGTACTTTGTCTGCATCAGAACAATACATTTTTCTGGAGGCTTAATGTTCCTGCATGTGTGTTTGTTTGTTTTGCCTGTAGGGATCCGTGAGCACTCTGAGATCAAGCAGAGTGTGTCTAAACTGACTGAGGAGGTGAGTGCTGACTTGATGTTGATGATAATTGCATGTGTACACGTCTGCCACAGGGATCTAATGTTTACCTCCGCAAAAGAGGTTTGTTTATCTGTTAGTCAGCTGGATATCTCATAAACTACACAAGCAGTAGGTCGCAGTTAGAAAACCATACAGTTTTACAGTTGGCTGACAGTTATCGGTCCCAGTGTCATTTAACAGGAAGTCTGGTCTTCAATAGGAATGCCCACCACACTTTTTTGAATCTGTGGTGAATGTCATGTATGTAGCATCTATATCTGATTATGTTTTATGCAAATAAGGATCAAAGTTGTTGTATATCTTTGATATGTCATTATCTTGGTAAGAAATTTGCATGAACTGTCCTCCTTCTGGTTCTCGTATGCTAATACTGTGTCTCTCTGCACCACACAGATGAACAATCTCTCTAAACAAGTTTCCAAACTCAGTCAGGAGCTGCAGGAAATGACACGGCTGCTCAAACCCCTCCTCCAAACCACACCGCAGCCGGTCCTGATGACCATGATGCCAAATTTAACGCCGCCTCCCAGCAGTGCCAGCCAGCTGTCATCAAGCACCTGCCTCGGGGCGCCGCCTCCTGCCACACCTTATTCCCTCCAGAGACCTGACACTCGTTCCCTGTTGGACAGTGGAGACACAGAGGATGCGGATTTGCCAGGATGCCTTCTCCCAACTCCTCACTCACCAAAAAGGCCTAATTCAACCCCTTCAGCATTGGCACAGACCCCGCCCAAACCCCCAGGGACCAACATCCAGGGGTCTGCTGACTCCAACCGTCACTCACCTGAGGAAGGACTTCCAGAGGGGTGTGCAGACACCCGAAGCCTCCATGCTTCCTGCAGTAACGGGATATTTTTCCCCTCGCTGCAGGACCAACCTCCTCTGGCCTCTCACACCCCTTCACCTTCTCTCTCCTTCTCCATGTCTCTCTCCTCCTCACCCTCCCTTTCCCCCTGCCAAGGACCTCACCTCTCCCGACCTGGTAGCTATGCCAGCAGAGGCCTGCTCATCCCACCTCCCTCCCAGGACACCCAGCCTCCCCCATCCTCCCACTTTTCAGCTCCTCCATCGCTCACATCCTCCCCCGGAAATCATCGGCTGAAGCCCTCCCCTTCTGTGCCAGTCGTATCCCCTAACACCTCCATCCATCCCTCCACGCTCTCTCTGCCCTTGTCTTTGGACTTTGCAAACGCAAGGAGAAGGGATACCCAGACTCCACCTTGGTGTAACTCACAGCGACACTACAGGGGGGCAAGACCCATCTCTCACCCCCAGGAGCTGGAGATGCAGGAGCGGGGACGACACGTGGAAGAGGGGAAGTCCTCCACAGAGCACATCAGCTTCATCGATGAGGAGGAGCCAGCATTATGAACAGGCTGAGCAAAAGTGAGAGATGACATTCAAGTAGCAGACAATGAAAGAGACAGGAAAACAGGTAAAACAGAGGTCAGAGCAGGGAAAATGGCAAAATGGTGGCAAAGAAAACGAATAGGGGAAACAGAAGGCTGGTCCATTTCACACAGGAAGCCATTTGTCAGGCAGGAGATGCTAGAAAGACAGACAGGTAAACACAAACGCATGTAGGAGGCTGAGACACAGAGCCAGCTGTCCACAAAGCAGTGGGAAGGAGTACTTTTTCTCTACAGATCGACCACAGAATTACAATAGCACAAATTGTCTTACAGTATCAACGATCCAGTAGCATGAGTCAATCCCAGCAGCTACTGCAACACACAGGATCAGAGCACATCTTTTTATCCTGTTCCACTGATCTCCAGAGCCTAATGAAGCTCTTTATTGCTTTTTAATCCTAGTATGTCTCCTCTTCAAAGGGCAGGTACAAACACATGCATCTCGGCAGGAAACATGTCTTTACCCAAAACAGCTAATCCAAGCCACCGCACTGGGACTGGGAATGTAAGCCCTTCAACAGTCTCAGTCACCTCACCTGGAAGGCGACTTTGCTTCATCAGTGGGATTATTCATTTATTTATTTTAAAGGAATGCTATCTGCCCCAGGGCTGGTAAAACATACACAGCTTTTTATCGAATAACCTCAGACTAAATGGTTCTACAAAGCGATTTTTGTTTCTTATTCCCCCCCTTCACACACACACTCTCACACACCAATGGCAGCAGAACTGCCATACAAGGCACCTGCACTGCATTTGAGAGCAACTTGGGGGTTCAGTCCCTTCCCCAAGGACATTTTGTCATGTGATGGAGCTGGCAATTAGTGGACAGCCTGCTCTACCACCTAAGGCACAGGTTCCCCAAGATTCATTCACATGCCCATTACTGGCATTCATGAAAAAGATGTTGAGGTTGGTTTTAACTCAGGGATGCAAACTTGTCATATTCTGGCAAAAACTGTGTCATTTAGACACAGCTACAGTGACGTCACCCACTGGTTTGTTTTGAAGCCTCTAGATGAGCATTTCTTCTTGGTTTTTGGAAACTGGATGTGACGAGCAACAGGCAGATCTGACTGTGAAACTACATGCTCATTGGCTAATGACTTGTCAGTCGCAAGTTGTAAGCCAATGAGCATACCTGGATAATCCTCCTGAATCTTAGAATGGCCAAAATTTACAGCGCCCCCAGCGGCCATTAAAAAGAATGCAGGTTTAAGGTACTCGTGCATTGGCTTCACTTTTCAGGAAGCTGTCTGAATCCAAAGTAGGTTATTTGTGTCAATGGTAAGGTTAATTATTAATGTAACTGACATTTGACTGTTTAAATTTAATACAAAGTACTCATTGTTTACTCTATAGTGAAGCCACTACTACATATGTGTTAAAAGAAACTAGAATATAAGTAATAAAGTTAACGAGCTAACAAGAAGACTAGTTGTTCAACTGTTTAATACACAATGGAGTATTTACTCTGCAGCTGAACTACTACTGTATATCTGTTAACACTTAATACAAATAAACCAGAATCTAAGTGTCAAAATTACTGAGCTAACCAGCTAATGTTAGCAAAAAACCAATACAAAACACAAACTGGTTACTGTGTAGCAGTAGACTAATACTATTTCAAAAGCCCCTTAACACTTGCTATACACACTCACTGGCCAATTTATTAGGTAAACCTAGCCTCAACTGCTTGTTAACGCAAATATTTAATCAGCCAATCACATGGCAGCAACTCAGTGCATTTAGGCATGTAGACATGGTCAAGACGACCTGCTGAAGTTCAACCTGAGCCTCAGAATGGGGAAGAAAGGTGATTTAAGTGACTTTGAATGTGGCATGGTTGTTGGTGCCAGATGGACTGGGTATTTCAGAAACTGCTGATCTACTGGGATTTACCCAAACAACCATCTCTAGGGTCCAAAAACGAGAAAATATCCAGTGAGCAGCAGTTTTCTAGGTGAAAATGCCTTTTTGATGCCAGAGGTCAGAGAAGAATGGGCAAGCTGCTTCGAGCTGATAGGAGGGCAACCAAGGTATGCAGATGAGCATCTCTGAACGCACAACACAAGCAGAACCTTGAAGCAAATGGGCTACAGCAGCAGAAGACCACACTGGGTGCCACTCCTGTCAGCTAAGAAAACTGAGGCTTTAATTTGCACAGGCTCACCAAAATTGGACAATAGAAGATTAGAAAAATGTTGCCTGGTCTGATGAGTCTCGATTTCTGCTGTGACATTTGGATGGTAGGGTCAGAATTTGGAGTAAACAACATGAAAGCATGAATCAATCCTGCCTTGTATCAACGGTTCAGGCTGCTGTTGGTGTAATGGTGTGGGGGATATTTTCTTGGCACACTTTGGGTTCCTTAGTACCAACTGAGCATCATTTAAACGCCAGCCTACCTGAGTATTGTTGCTGACCAAGTCCATCCCTTTATGACCACGGTGTACCCATCTTCTGATGGCTGCTTCCAGCAGGATAATGCTCCATGTCACAAAGCTCAAATCATCTCAAACTGGTTTCTTGAACATGACTATGAGTTCAATGTACTCAAATGACCTCCACAGTCACCAGATCTCAATCCAATAGAGCACCTTTGGGATGTGGAACGGGAAATTCACATCGTGGATGTGGAGCCAACAAATCTGCAGTGTGATGCTATCATGTCAATATGGACCAAAATCTCTGAGGAATGTTTCCAGTGTTTGTTGAATTTATGGCATGAAGAATTAAACCAGTTCTGAAATCATATGGGGGTCCAACCCAGTACTAGCAAGGTGTACCTAATGAAGTGTACAGTGAGTTACATAAATAGTATCATTGATATTAGCAACCAATAATCAATGCACTAACCTTTATGAAGGACTTATGATTACCTAACATTGCTAGTTTTTCTCATAAAAGATGGTTTGTCTGCCAATTTAATTTCCCTTCAAGTGTTAAGGGGCTAATGCTAATGCTAATGTTCCTTTCATCTTCTTTATAAATAGAGCTGTCAAGCTAACATTAGCTGGTTACCTAGTTAGCAGTTGAATTCTGGGTTGTATTTACTGTTAACAGATATATAGTAGCAGAAAGAGGTTCTCTGGAAGAGACAGAACACTTTAAGGCAAACCTCTCTCATCTGCGTGACGCGTTGACATGTTGTTAGCAGAGGGGGCATGCACTGGGACAAACAGGCTGAGCTCCTGATCCTGTCTGCCCATAAATGTCACATTTCTCTGACACTAAGAGGCAAGGCTAGTACTATCAAAACAGCTACATAGACACATGGACAGTATAAACTATGGATGTAGCTTCCCAGGTTGGAAAAATGAAGCCAATGAGAAAGTGCCTTAAACCTGGATCTATCTGAAGGCCACCACATGGTGATGGCTGTGGTTGCAAAAAGATTTCCAGTCCTATAGAAGTCTGAGGGAAAGCGGCTTTCTGACTTGGCCAGTGTAAATACTTTACTGCTGAGACTATGAGTTCTGTCACTCATTTTGGGTCATATTGAATTAAAAAATTGTTTTGTAAGTCTTGGTCATATTAGGTTTCAGCATGCATCTGTGGTATGCTCATTGCCTAATGACTTACAATTAACAAGTCATTAGCCAATGAGCAAGCGTTTCAACAGTCAGACCTGCCCCTCCTCGTCACATTGGTTTATTTGAAATGGTGAAAACGTTAATCTCAAGACTTCAAAACAGCACTTTGGACACCACTGGATGATGTCATGGTAGCTACGTCCATCATTTATACTGTCTGTGTATAGGCACTTAGCTAAAAGGGACCAATGTTACCAATGTAGCTAAATGGGAAACTTACAGTTGCCTCACTGTCTGGGGCAAAATGAAAATAAGAGAAGCTGAATTGAAATTACTCACAACGTGAGGAATGCCTGTACCAAGGTTTAGGAGGGGTAGCCAATCAGAAGATAGCTGGCTTAAAGGGAGGGTGGCCTTAAAGGGAGAGGATCTAAAGAAGCTTGTTTCAGGCAGAGGATAAACTGAACTCCACCAAGGGCCAGTATAAGATAAATAAGACTTATTTTGAAATGCCCCAGGGCTGGTAAAACATACACAGCTTTTTAGAGCTACTCTAATAGAGTCCAAGAATTAAAAAAAAAAAGATCCCCATTAACTTTATCTGATTGTATTTTAGAATGAGGTAAGTGGACAGCTCTGGGCTGCTGGTAAAGCAGGTTGAGGCAGGTGTAGGAACTTTGTAGCAGTATGGCTACATTCATTCTAGGGTGTGGACTTCCTTATAATATCATGCTTACATCAACTGTAAATCCAAATTGTAAAGCTGGTATTCAGAAAAATAAAATATTCCTTCTTGGGGGGGATGTCTTCCTGGGAGATTTTTTGGCACCTTTTTTCACTCCCGATTAGTTTGCATCCCTGTAACTTCTATCAGAAATGCCCACATTTCCTTTCCCCCACAGAATTAATTTGAGCCCAGTTAACTTGTGTGAAGCAGCTGCAATTTGAGTCTAAAAGTTTAAGGTGAGCGGTTGGGTTGTATGCCAAAGAGAAAAGACAGTTTTTTGGACAAAGGTGTAGGGAAAAGCTAATATAAAACACTACCCCTGTATCACTGTTCATCATCATGATGACTGTTTACAACCAGCCTATCAGATTGTATGTCAGACTCCCACATCACCCCTGAGCTTTAGCCATTCAGCCATTCGTGCCTTCTCCATACAGACATTGACTTCCCTAAAGTCTTTCACCTGTTGATTACAGGCAAACATTTGGATCAAAATTTACACAGAAAGCCATCATTGTCGCCTATGGGGAACACTTGCACCTTTATCTAAAATGAATCTTATTTATTTATTATGGCCAAGTATGTATTTATTTTTGTCGAAAAAAAGCAGTGAGGAAATATATTGCATGTCTGGAAGAACAGACTCTGAAAAATAGACTGGAGAGGGAGTTTTTCTTTTCAACAGTCTAACTGGAGGCACTCTAAAATGAGTGGAACCTTCCCCCAATTCATATGTAGCACACATTGTTCATCTCTTAACCCTCCATCAACTTTATGCTGGTACATGATGGCAGCCAAACCCTGAAACTACAACATCCGGGCTGCGTCAATCTGGAGGTCTCAGGACTTTTTGTTTTTTGGCTTTGTGAGGTGCTTTATGTACCACGTTACTTGTATATATAAACAGTCAGATTTCTGGCTTCTATTTTCTGTATCGGGAGCAAGGGAGGTGGTGACTAGCTGGACTCTTTACACTTACACAAAGTTTTACTGAGCAAGAACTGCTGGCTGGGGAGGGTACCTAATAGGGTTTTAAATCAAATGCATGTCAAAGCTTCTTCTTTTTTTTTCTTTTTTGCATGAGAAATGTGCCTGCTTTTGAACTGTCCAGGGCAGGGGGCTCATGGAGTAGAAACCAGCCTGCCCAGTTGAAGGCTGTTTGCTTTCAAATGTATTTTATTAAAGACTGCTGTTACATTAAAAAAAAACAAAAAAAAAAACCTTAAACCCAGATTACATACTGTATAACAATAAAGAAGTGTTGTTTTGTAAGCTCTGACTCTTGTGTTTCTCTTGGGAATTAATATTCAAGTCACAGAGGTAAGCATCCTTTCTCTGAAAAGTAAATACTAAGGGATATTTGAAAAATCCACGGTGGTTTAAAACCACTTACCACTGCTGTGAAGATACAGTGCCTTGCAAAAGTATTCATACCTCTCGAAGTTTTCCACATTTAGTCATGTTACAACCACAAACTTAAATGCGTTTTATTGGGATTTTATGTGATAGACCAACACAACATAGTGCATAGTTGTGAAGTGGAAGAAAAATTTTTTTTTACAAATTACTGAGATTTAAAATACATTTAAGTTTGTGGTTGTAACGTGACAAAATGTGGAAAAGTTCAAGGTGTATGAATGCTTTTGCAAGGCACTGTATGTTCTGAATCAATGAGCAGCCTAAAAACTGAAAACCACTTAAACCACTCTACAAGCTGCAGCTCTACATATGTCCTGATTCAGGTGCCTCAAAAAGTCCTTAGTTTCTTTCTTTCTTTTTTTTTCTCCCTTTGATGTCCTTTATTTTACTACAGAATTAAAGTATTTGTATGGTTATGTTCAACTGCACAAAAGATTTATTCAAGTAAAGCCATCTATGATGTCAACATTAAAATGAAACAAAACAAAATGGGCCCAGCAGCTACAGAAAAAAAAATTGGAGATAAAAAAAATAAACCAATTTTTTTCCCCCTCAAATTTAGCGAGACATTTGACAAAAAAAATTTGATTAACTTGGATGAATTAGAAAACAGGGAGAAATGGTTAAAACTCAATTCTGTAAATATTCTTAGAATAAGGGAATTTTTAAGTTAAAAAAATATTAAACTTGAAGCCACATAATTTCTGTTCCAGAGCTCTGAATTTTCTGAAAGTCTGTACATGCTTTAGGTACAGAAACATTTGGACAGTGAGACAATTTTCATAAATTTTACTCTGTAAGCCGCCATTACAGATTTGAATGAAACAACTGGAGAGGAGTTAAAGTGCAGGCTTTCATCTTTAATTTGAGGGATTAAACAAAAATGTTGCATGAACTGTGTACCAGTTACAGCCATTTTTCTCCAATTCTCTCAAATGATGTGTCATGGGCAGGTGTGGGCTGTTTCACAAATTATACAGGTAATAAGTCTGGAATGGATTCCAAGTACACCATTTGCATTTAAAAGCTGTTACTGTGAACTCACAACATGTGGTCAAGGGTGCGCTCAATACAAATAAAACACGCCACCCTTAGGTTGCAAAACCAAACCATCCGAGAGATAGCAGAGATGCTGGTCCATTCTGGAATAAAACCACAAAATTAATAATAGCATTTATTATGTCAGCAAAAAAGGGCCTAGATGTACACAGGAGACAGCAGAGGTGGATGATCGCAGGATCTTTTCCATGGTCCCTTTAGCCATGTGAACAAGATTCATGAGGCTGAATACAGAGGGTTCATCACAAGGTGCCATCCATTCATGAGCCTCAAAAATAGAAAGATGTGCCAAAACACATCTTAAAAAAACAAGCAAGACCAGCTCTGAAACAGGATTCTAAGAACAGATAAAACTAAGATAAACTTATCGCAGAATAACGAAAAAACAACAAAAAACAGTACGCAAAGGGCTCATAATCCAAAGTACACTGCCTGATTTGCTAAAAAAAAAAAAATATATATATATATATATATATACACACATATATGTGTGTATGTATGTATGTAAAACACACACAAAAAAAGCATGTTGTAGTGTCAGTGTTGTAGTGATGGCAATAATGTATAACACAAGACAGAAGCAGGTGAATGAATTCAGAAGTGTAGACCCACTAACAGACATCTGCAATAAAAGCCTGGCAAAGCATTACAAAATAGGGAGAAAACCCATTCTCTGATGTTGTCCATTGGTTCCAGACATAAGGGAGACATTTCTTGCGAAAGAGTCTTTACAAATTATTACAAATAAGTATTTTATTAAGACAGTGGTAATTTGGACCCCTAACAACAGGGGACTGTGAATAAAACAGGGTGGTAATCATTTTAATTGAAGCCGAGTATGAACTTCAGCTGCATCTTGATTGGTTCATTTTGATCCTATGGTGGTGGTGTGCAGAGCCATAGTTGTGTGAATCGTGCGACTGCCCCAACATTTCTAGACCTAACTGTGTATGGTGTCATTTCATCGGAGCTATGACCTACAAGATGCTGTAAGATATGATATTTCACATCAATTCAACTCAACTCAATTCAATTCAGTGTTATTTATATTCCGCCAATACACAACAATAGTCGCCTCAAGGCGACCCTTTCACACAAACATACCAATGGCAGCAGAGCTAACAAGGTGCTTGGCTACCATAGGGAGCAACTTGGGTGAGGTATCTTGCCCAAGGACACTTCAGCAGAGGTGGTAAAAGTACAGACATTCTTCACTTAAGTTGAAGTACAGATACTTGTGTCAAAAAAAAAAATACTCTGATTCAACTTCCTTACTCAAGTAAAAGTGAAAAAGTACAGGGTCTGAAAATGTACTCAAAGTATAAAAGTAAAAAGTAGCTCTTCAGAGGGCATTTCTACCAGCTATTTTTGTGAAAAGCTAACCAAACCTCATGTGATACTAATATAATAATAAAATAGCATTAATACAAGGGAATACAAACTTTACTTCAACCTAAATCAATCAACCTCTTTCCCCTCATCCCCAACCGGTCGCGGCAGATGGCTGCCCCTCCCTGAGCCTGGTTCTGTCGGAGGTTTCTTCCTGTTAAAAGGGAGTTTTTCCTTCCCACTGTTGCCAAGTGCTTGCTCATAGGGGGTCGTCTGACTGTTGGAGTTCTCTGTCTAATATTGTAGGGTCTTTACCCTAAAATATAAAGCGCCTTGAGGCGACTGTTGTTGTGATTTGGAGCTATATAAATAAAATTGATTTTAATTAAATTCTAACTTGTGTTAGAAGCCTGGTAAAGCATTACAAAGGAGGGAGGAAACCCACTGTGTTCAAGCTGAACATACTGTACTTGTGTTATAATGTATGTTGGTAAAATGCCAAATCAACCAGGCTAGTATTTTTAAAAATGGGTTTGCTTTATTGGCTTTTATAACATCCAACCTAGAGTTAGGGCAAGGGTTGGCTTTTGTTTTAGCCACATGTTAAATAGGCAAAATTTCAGAAACTAGAAGAAGTTACAGTTCAAAGTTTCACACACATGGGCGTTAGTTATTCTGCTGAGTATTCCAAACAGCTGAAATTTCTATAAAAGGGGGTAGAGATACCAAACCCAAGGTAAAAAAAAAAAAAAAGAAGTAGTATGCAAAGTTAAAATTGGTGTCTTAGCCCTGGAATGCTACTGGCGGGACTAAATTACATTATGTATAAACTGAAGTATTCGATTGCTGTGTAATGTTTCCAGAAATTACAAATCTAACTTTGCAGATGTCAGTTTTTTGGATAACAGGTTTAAGTGCAAACAGAACAGTGTTACAGGGTTACTGCAGATTTCAACTGCAGACCTTACAAGATCTGTTTTATACAAATTACAGTGCCAACTAATGGCAATTTTTATGCTCATACTAGCACAAACAAAAGTACAAAGGGAACTTTACTAACAGACTGCATTTTTGTCTTTGTCTCTTTCACAGCTGTATATCCCAAGAATTTGCATTCATATAACAGGTGTGACATCCAGTGCTAACAATATAATTAAACTGAATTCAACTTGACCTGAACCCAGAGAAGTAGCACGAAACTGATGGATTGATTTTAAAAAAGATCACATAAAGCTCACATGAGGTTTTGCTACAATCTTGACTTGCTCATCTGAGTTGATGAGTTTTGCAAGCAATGGAGCTAGTAGTAGAGAAAGTCTCAGATCTAATGGTGGTCACTGAACATCTATCATCCCAATTCCAGTTCCAGTGTATAGCTGTATAGTGGTGAAAAATTAAGTACACCCTATGACTGAGCAGCATGTAGAACCACCTTTAGCAGCAGTAACTTAATTGTTTTCTGTATGACTATCAGTATCTCACATTGTGGAGGAATTTTGACCCACTCTTCTGTACAGCATTGCTTTAGTTCATTGCCACCACAACTGGGTTGAGGTCCAACTTTGACTGGGCCATTGAACACCTTGATTCTTTTCTTTTTCAGCCATTCTGTTGGTGATTTGTCGGTGTGATCAGATCATTGTCCTGTTGCATTACTCAATTTCAGCCAAGCTTTATCTGTCCGACAGATAAAGCTTGGCCCAAATTAGGTCATGCAACAGGACAATGATCC
>VUQI01056506.1:15069-26749 GCA_015106735.1 Paratilapia polleni
CAGCTGCCACCCAAAAAAAAAAAAAAAAAAAAGTCTGCAAATTGCAAATCACAAAATCCAAGTCCAAGGATTCACTTCAAGGAATAAACAACTAACAGGTGAAACCCTCGTAACTGTCAATTTCAAAACAACTGCAGTCTCAGTCTCATGGAGTTGGAGCAAATCTGTTGAGGCTGGGTTGAGGTGTTTGTACTGGGGAGGTGAAGAGAGGTCAGCCACAGGTCCAAAAAAGGTGTCTTTGTGCAACAAAACAAGCCTCAAGATTAAAGTGCCCCCATTAAGCCTTTCGGGTTTTTCCTGTATCCTTTAGTCTGTTCTATAGTTCTTTTTGCAAAGTTTCAAAGACCAAGCCAGATGGAGTTATTCTCTTTCTCACAGAGAACACTGCTGCTGAAACACCTCGTTTGTATTTGAGGCTTTTTCTTCCGTTTCTGATCGATGTCACTGTGTAACACATTTAAATAAATCCCGGCTTCCTGCTAGTGTGGTACACCCTCCAACAAAGAACGAACAGCTGCCTTAAACCAATCCACACGCTGCCTCGCTTCACACCGTTATTTTGTTGCTAGAGTCATTTCTGCTAACTCTAAAATCTCTCTGGAACTAGCAAAGCACACCACATCTTTTGTTGTTGGCTGCAAGTAAAACTCCCAGTAAAGCAGCTCTAATGTACGCATTCTGCTGTTCTGTCCACTGATATAATCCTCATTCATACACGTTAAAGAGAACAGCTGTGCTGTGATTCATGCTATTAGTATGTCTTTCTAATGTGGCCACCGCTAGTGCTTTTTCTAAGTTGGCAGCCCTTAAAGGGCTATGGTGGTCATAACAGACCAATTGGAGCAGACTGGGCAGGCAGAGGATGAAGCGAGGAGCTGCAGCAGCGTACAGTATGAAAATAAATAATAGGTTTTTGGACATTAAAGCATGTAAACCTATTCTAGAAAATTAGAAGGCTGTAAATTAGCATAATAGGGGCACTTTAAACCAAACAAATAACGAAGGAGCCAATGGCAGGTGTCCTCCCAATGTTTTTTAGTTAGGCTCGCAGAAGGAGATCGCTGCCCACTGTAGTCATGCTAGGTACTGCTGCAACGCCGTCTTCGCCCTGAGAGAGACAAAGAATCAGTGCACCTGGCTAAATGAGTTTCTGACAAGATATATTTTTTTTAATGACTCACTGTTCTGGCCCACCTGTCACTGAGATTGGGGTCAGAGGATTGCGTCAGTTTGTGCAGGATGTCCACGAAGCCCATCTCCCTCAGCTTGTCCTGACGCTCCTGTGAACCTGATGACACATGATGAAGCAGAGAGGAAAAAGAACTCAAACATTTAACAGTGTCTGCTGACATGTAAAATCTTACACGGTCGGGTGTTCAGAGTTCCAAAAGGGTCATAAATGTTTTTATGATGATGATTATAATACACAGTTTATCTCAGCACAAAACCCTCCAATCAGCTCCCTCCTCTGTTCTTTGTCAGCTGCCTGGAAGACATTAAAATCTGGATGTCAACCAGTTTTCTCAAACTGAAAAACAATAAAACTGAACTCTTGGTTGTGGATCCCAAGTCCAGACTCCAGAAACTGGCTGATATTTGCCTTGACGTGGATGGCTGCTCCATCTCACCGTCTCCGGAGGTCTGCAACCTGGGTGTCATCCTAGACTCCACCCTCACATATCAAATCCATCTCTAAAACTGCCTTCCACCACCTAAAAAACATCTCCAGGCTCTAGGCATTATTCTCAAAAACTGCAGCTAAAACCCACAGTCATGCCTTCATCACCTCCAGCCTGGACTACTGCAATGGTGTCCTCTTTGGTCTGCCTATCAAAGCCCTGGACAAGCTGCAGTATATTCAGAACTCAGCTGCCAGAGTTCTTACCCTTATGTACCTCCACTGGCTTCTAATCAAGTCCTGTTTCTCCCATAAAGTCCTCCTTACCTACAAATCCCTACATGCCCTTGCTGACAGAGAAGATTTGGCAAGTTCTTCATGGGCACAACCCACATACTCAACCCTGCTGCTCAGCCCACAAATGTGGCACCATTTAAAGGGAAATAAACAGGCTTTCCAACGGTATGAGATTTATTGCCAAGAACCATTGTTACAACAAAGAAATAATCGACCAAACACAAATTTCCTTACTTTTAGTAAGTAAGTAAGTAAGTATATTTATCTATCAATCACATCTAGCTAGCTCTGGCTCATGTTATAGCAGCCTTCATACCAAAATCTGCGTAAACAATAAGTGCTGCTAGGCAACCTGGTGTGCCGCGGTTCTTGTTTTACATGAATTTCTATGGGGTCAAAATGACGGTCTCTGTGGTTCTAGTGTTAATGTACCAGACTAAAGACAAACTCCACACCTACTGTCAGCAAGTCAATTGTAATGAAATACAGGAGGGTACGGATTAAAAAAAACAAACAAAAAATAAAAAACAGCAAAAGACGAGAGAAAAACAAACGGGTGGTGGACTGATAAAAAAAGATGGAAACCCACCAAAAGACGGACGACTCTCATCCCCGCCATGTCGCAAATGTGGGATTATCCATCCAGCTAATATTAAACTTAGCTGGATGGAAATGGGCTGACACACCCACTAGCTAATGAAGTACGAACTGCCAATGTGCATACCTGAAATTAGCCCCACCCCCCACACGCACAACCGAATGACTGTTGGTGGTTCTGCTCGTTCCGATCTCTGTTATACAAAAATGCAAAACAAATGTGCCAAATTCTTTACAGAGATTTCCAAAGAAAATATAGCAATCTGGTTTATTGCATCTGTAGCATTTTTAAGACGTCTGGATTACAAATTTAAGGATTAATTGTCATTTTTAATGACATTTAAGGCCTTAATTTTGGACAATCAAATTTAAGACTTTAAGGATACCCTGTTCCACATTAAAGTGTAGCTTGGGTTACACTCTCTCTGAATGAGCACTAGTTTAGCACAATGCCACAGAAAACATGGGCCCAGATTCCCTTGATTTTTGTTTTGAAAAATAAAGAGCTGTCTATACAATTTCCATCAAAGGTTCACAAGATTCTTCTCTTCAATTGAGAGATGAACTTTATCACTGTTTTCCTTCCTTCCCAGACATTATTTCTCCATCAGTCATCTTTAAGTTTTGTACTCATCTGTGATGCACACTCATTCTGATTTTGAGTCTGTGGTAAACACTACAATAACCAATGCAGAACACCCAGCCTAAGACCTTGGTTTTTACTGCTTTAATGTAACCTGAGCTTTCCTCACATCCCTGTTCCTCTTATCTGAACCCAGGCCCTTCCTTTATTACCCCATCCACCTGTGTGCTGCATTTCTTACCGTCCTCCTCATTCCAGATAAGGTTTGAGATGCAAAAGGTGGCAGCAAGCCGCAGTTTCACATTCGAATGTTCCTGTGGGAACAGCAGAAGTCAGAGAAGTTACAAGTGAAGAAAAACAGAACAATAACACGGATTACTTGGCCTCAAGTAGATGTATCCAACAACTACGTGGCTACTCTAAATAAAAAGAACAGTGTACACAGTACCATGTAGTACTTGATTTTCTGGAGCATGTCGTCATTGGTCATGATGAGGTCCTTGGCTGTGTTGCCGTCAGCGATGTTGGCTAGGATGCACAGCGTCTGACAGACAAAGTGTTACATCAGCTTTTGTCTGAACAGTTTGTTCTCTGTGATTTCAAAAATAATCGAAATGGACATCAGATTCTCTCTGCAGTAGGGCTGTCAGAATTGGCCAAATATGATATTCAATCACTCCCTCAAAAAAATCTGCACAGGCTCCAACTACACGAAGGGAACACTGGATCATCACAAAGTCAGTTAAACTTCAGGGATATCAATCTGTCCAGTTATGAAGCATAAACCATTGTGAATCCATTTCAGCTGCTTTGCTGCAAATTAAAGTGACCCTAGGTGCACTGGACAGGACAAGACAACCCCCCAAAAAAGGGAATGCTTTTGCAGGTGGTGGCCTGCAAAAATTCTGTCATTGTTCAAATACTATAGTTGGGTTGTGAACTCTCTCACATCGTTAGCGCACACATGTTGAAATATATGCTTGTTTCAGCTCGACATTTTATTTTCAGTCAGTGGAAGTCGTGTGTCCACAACGCTTTCAGAATTTCTGCCCGTCCATTGAAATGTAATTTATTAACCTGTTGTTACTGTTAACAATATTTATACAAATAAACAGTCTTATAGTGTTAGAAAGCTATAATGAAATAAAATAGGTGAAAAAAGTACCAGTGTTAGTTCAATAATCATTAATCAAGTGACCCTTAAGTATCAACATGGCAGCCATAATAAGAGCTGGAGGAATTGCGTAACTACTAAGGAAAGGTGCATCAGTGACTCCTTTCCTACCTCCTTTAGCAGAGAATACACTGGAAAATCCATTATGAAATGAACAGAGTTAATTTCACAAAAACACGTTCCACATGATTGTGTAAATTACTGTTTTCTTTTCTGCTACTTTAATGTGCTTTTAGAAAAGTGCTTAAAAAAAGCAACGATAAAGATCATTAGCTATATTAAAATGTTCGAAGTGGACTGTAACTCAGTTTGCATTGTGTTGTACTTTATTGGAAATGTACTGCCAGCTTTTAGGATCATCTTTTAACTTCAGTCACAGCTGTTGAAAAAGGAAAGAGTTAAACTGCTTTTTCTGCACCTGTGGCACCGTCTCTTACATGAGTAGACTAAATATGAATGGATAATGGGGTGAGCAACATTTCATAATATAACCATTTCATTTTACTGTTGGGCATGGTAGGCTCCTTTTTTAAATTCCAAGTGAAATTTTTCACTGTGATGCCCACGTTTAAACAGCCTTATATTAAAAAAATAAACCACATGGGGCAAAGTACAGTCATGGTTGAAAACAAAGTACACCCTCTGTCAATTCTGCAGTCACAGATGTTGAAAAAATTTTGTTAAATAAATAATGACACGCTGTCATGTTTTGTTGTTCATCTGAGGTCGTATTTACCCAATTTTAAGACCTGGTAAGGACCAGATTATTTTTATTATGTCCTGATATGTAAAACCTTAGAATTTAAATAGGGTGGACCTTCTTTTTACCATGATTGTATCTAGGATGAACCTTTTGTCGTTCATCTTCAGGGCGTTGTACTTTAATCACACCAGACCCACATCAGCAACATCCAGCATCACATCCTTAAGCACTATAGAGTTAGAGCAGTCGGATTCTCTGAGCACTGCTGTTCTCTTTTCCTTACTTCTTATCAATTTTTCTTCATGTCTCCTTGACCTGGTAACGTTTTCCACTGAGGTCAAGGAAACCGATTATATAAGTGAATTTAGAATATTCATTGACAGCCCTACTCTGCAGACAGCACAACACTGCTGGACCTGCCTAAATGGATCAAGACTAGACCTCAGGCGGACAGCCTGTGATCATATATGCAGGCTGTTAAATGACTCTGCCATACAGCAGTAGGCTGAATTCTGTATGAAAATCACTTGCACGTGTGAAGCAGAGGGGGTGCTCACCTGCTCTTTGACCTCTATACTGTGCTCTGCTTCCAGGATGAGGGTCACTGCTTGCATGATCTGCTTCCCATGGGAGGTCATGATCTGGTCAATGTGCTGATAACATGAGAGGCGGGAGTGAAGGGGAAGCAGTGGAGAATCAGTATGCATGCTGTGTTTAAGACTTCTGGAGAATTCATTCAAATTCAGCACATACTGGCTCATGTGGATTCATTAGACAAGCAAACATTCAAGGTTGGCCCTGAGGTGAATTACCATCTATGACATGAGGGCCACCTGACAGCAGTACTTAACAGAGCAGTAGCAGGTGTTTTCGTTGCACACATTGGAATCTTTTTCTTTTGTTTGTTTTTTTTTTTTTTTAAAAACAAGGATCTTGTCAGTAGCAAGTCTGATACAGTATTGTAGCCACTGTAGTCTTGTAATTTGCATGTAACCACTATTCCTAAATATCAGTGAGCAGTAAGAAATATGCCACTCTACCTACATCAAGCAGTATCAATGTAACCGTTTCATTTACTGTACATAGTTTCAGGGCTGCAACTATTTTGATGATCAGATAATAATTTCTAAAGCAAAGTGCTAGACATTACCTGGTTCCAACTATCTCCGTTTCACTGTAAAGTGGACTGCCATTCTGACTGGTAATGGAACAAAACAAGACATCTGAAGACATCACCTGGAGGTTTGGTAAGATGGTTTACACACCAAACTGTTAGCCACTTAATACTCACTCCTTTTTATCCATATTCTACTGCTTATCCAATTTAAGCAGAGATGTGCAAATCTCCCTCTTCCCAGCTACTGGCTCCTTCTGGGAGGTTACCAAAGTGAACGAGCTGAGTGATAATCTCTCCAGTGTCAGGTCCTCACGTTTGGATATGCACTAAACACCTACACCATCGGACTTTGGAGCAGATCACTCAACTCTACACTGAGCCCCTCCTGAACGGTCGAGTTCTTCAGCGTCTCTCTAAGGAAGAGCCCATTTCCACCACTTACATCTGTGATCTTAATCTTTTTGTCACTATCCATAGTTTGTGGCCACAGGTGAGGGTAGGAACACAGATCAACAAGTTTGCTTTCACACTGAGCTGTCTTCACCACAACAGACTGGTGCAGTGTCTGTAATACTGCAGATGCTGCACCAGTCTGCCTGTCAGTCACCTGCTCCACTTTCCCCACTCGTTTTGGCAACCAGGGATCAGACTTCCAGGTCTTATGACCGCCACCTGATCCACAAAGCACCAGAGCCCTAGGGCCCAGCCAGGCCCATGTGCTAAGGCTCGGCAACTAGGTGCTTGCCAACAAGCTCATCCACTATGCCTTGCTCCAAAGTGGGGCTCCAGTATCCCTATCCTGAGTGAGATGACCCTTGTTGTACTCATTGTTATAGTAGTCATTATAATCTCACTCAATCTGGCTCCCTACCCAGGACCAATCTGCCTTGGGAGACCCTACCAGTGGCAAATTTCCCCAACATAGCTCCTAGGAACACTCAAGCATGCAAACCTTTCCAAAGATTCATGGATTCTTTAAAACTTAAATAAATGTAAAAGCTTGGAAGCAGTTAATAGTTTGTTGGCCTCTTACAGTAAAAACAGTCTGCAGCACACCAAATCATAAAGTATGATCTCCTATAGGGGACAGAAAAGGAAAGACCCTAACATTTATCTGCCCATGCACTCTTATTACAAAGGAACTAATCTTAACATGGAATTTATATCTTGAAATGGTTTACATCATTTGAAACATGAGGCTTTCTACTTCCGAAAATGAATAGTCTGTCAAATTTAACTCAGAAAGGGCCGATCCTGATTTGAGGTTTAATTTGGGTCAGTGAGTGTTAAGCAGTTAATCAAGATAATACTCTGCAGATTATTCAGCAATGGGAAAAAAGCACTGGTTTCAGCCCTATTTATGTTTCTGTTCACGTGTGTGTGTCTTGTGTCTCTCACCGGGCGTGTTGACAGCAGATTGCGCAGCAGACCGAGGGTCTTCATGAGCACGTTGGTGTCAGGGTCTGATAGCAGGCGGAACAACTGTTCTGTACCCAAACACCGAACAATCTCCACCTTCACCTTCTGATCAGCTTGGAACGCCATGTTCTTAACACACAGATAAAGCAAGTTTTTGTTGTTTTTTTTTTTTGTTTTTTTTTATATTGACATATTGTGTCAGGAAATGTCAGTCAGGATCAGTTTTAACATCATGCTAAACACAGCTTTATATGTCACTTTCAACATGACTCAGTGAGTGTTTTACAGTCCAGAAGGGGAAAAAAAAAACAAAAAAACAAAAGCAATGATAGAACAAGATACCAAGTCACAAATTCAGTGATCTTTGGAAAATCTTGATTGGAATATAAAACCTACAAGCTTAAAATAAAATAAATGAAACCTTACCATCAGGGCCCAGATCCCATTGACCCTCAGTGCAGGACTGTCACTCTGGGTCAGACTGCATAGTAATTCAATCACCCCTGACTCCAGGATGGGCTGCAGACACACACAGACAACTGGACTCAACATTAAAGTTACTAAAAAAGAATCTCTGATCTTTGATTCAGAAAATGTGTTTTAAACATCTCAATCAGAAATGCAGCACTATCATTAAGTCAGAACGTTTTTCCTCTCAGGAACTTGTCCCACAGGGCTAAAAGCTGATGTCCGTCTGCATTTCCACTGCAGTGAAGATCGGCACAGATTAGGGAAATTAGTCTGCTCTTGTAGCGACACCTATTTTTACACAATTTATAAAAATGTCAGACCAGGTTACATCTCTTTTCTGTTCCGTCTGTGTCCGATCTGCAGGTGTGTGAAAGCCGGTGTAGCAGACAGGACGAAGCCTTCTCTTTAGTTAACAGAAGGAGCTTCCCATGGGTTTGAGCAGAGGTGTGGGTGACTTTATTGGTGCTATAGAATGCAAGCAAATACATTTTACTTCTCTGCTTTGTTTTTCACAACACTGCTCCCCCTCTTCATTCACAGTGTAGCTCGCTCGACCACAGCTGCCCACTCAGTCTGTTTCTCTCACCCAAATCTCTCTGGACTTCATAAGTGGGGCTGTCTTCTCAAAATAGGGGTAAGCCCAATACTTGTCTTTTAGCTTATGGAAATGTGTTTTTTGAGTTGCTTCTTGCCTCACTATGTTTACCAGCATGTCTCTAACCGTTTGGTGCTGAGCAGGTTTTTTTTGCAGCTTTCTGCTGTGGCTGAAAATGAGGCTACGTGAGCAATTAGAGTGAACCAAATCACCAAAGCTGTAAACTGAGCTGAAAATCTCACCAAACCTGACTCACTTTAAGTACTGGTGTGTGTCTGTGAATGTACCTCTTTGCTGGGTGAAAACTCCAGCAGTAGATTGCATAGTGTAGAGGAAGCCATGACCAGGACTTCGTCTGGGGCGTTCTGCAATAGCTGCATACAACAGCACACACGGCATTAATTAATATTCCATTTATTTCCTTTCACATTCATGGAGTTGATACTTTCTATGTTAAATGGTATGTAGGTATACAAACTCAATGTTCTGATAAAAAGCAGTGAAAATGGGCTGTAGACAAAAGTGAAACTCCAGTGACCTTCATGAGGGGTTTCCATACTGCGTGATCATGGAAGCTGGTTCTCAGCTGCTGCACCGATCGAGACAGACTGTGAAGACACCTAGAACAAACACAGAACAGTTTATTCATGCAATATTTTGAAGAAAATAATTGAGTTAAAGCTTCGGTTTAATTGTTGTTAATTGTTTTTACTCAAAGACAACTGAATGCCACTGTAGTCCAAACCAGGCCTAAAGAAAACAAATGTGCAAACAAAAATGGAAATACAGTATATAAGGCAAAAACAGTTTGTACAATTCTAACAAATTAGAAAGCCTACATGTGGTATGACCACCTTTATTCTTCAACACAGCCTGAACTCTCTTAGGAAAGCTTTTCTGTAATTTCTTTAAGTAGTCTTCAGGAAGAGTTCTCCAGGCTTCTTGAAGGACATTCAAAGCTCTTTGGATGTTGGCTGTCTTTTGTTCTGTTCTCTGTCAAGATGATCCCACACTGCTTTAATCATGTTGAGGTCCGGGCTCTGTGGAGGCCAATCCATGACTGATAGTGTTCCACTGTGTGTTTTATATTTACTGCATTGGCAGTGTGTTTGGGATCATCATCATGCTGAAAAGTGAAGCCGCTGCCAATCAGAAGCTTTCCAGATCGTATTGTATGGTGGATTAAAATCTGATGGTACTTTTCTGCATTCATAATTCCTTCAATTTGTGTTTAGTGGCTTAAACAAAAAATAATAATTTCTCTGAAAATGGTCAGGTACAAGGACTGGACTGAAAATGAGTGAAAAAGCAGCCAATGTCCAAAGAAAAACTTTGAAAGACCTTCAGAGAGCCTGGACAACTGTTGCTCAAGACCACTTTAAAACATTACAAGAAAGTCTGGCTGCTTGGAAGGAAAATATAAAAAAATGAGGGGTGGCTCAAGACTTTTGCGCAGTACTGTATATGCCAGAAAATTAGGAAAAGCAGAAAAGGTCCACTTTTGATGTTAATGACATTCAGTTCAAATTTAGTATCACTATCTGGGGAAGAAAGTCTCACTTTACACCATACCTGACAGCAGCCAAACGGACTTTAATGCTGGATTCTGATAGGCCGCTGACTATCCTGTCCATCATGTTCTCCGTCTCTGTAATCTGGAAAAACAACACAAGGATCTCATTTAGAATAGAAACATTTATGTGCACGATTACATATGCAAACAGAGACAAAGCAGAGGGAACCTTTTTGCGGATGTCTTCGTCGTTGGAGCCCAGTGACGCATACAGTTTGAAGGCCGCTTGTCTCAGCTCATGTGCGTGTTTCAGGTCATGGTCCAGCTGTAAAAGACAGCAAAGTGAACTGGTGCTCAACATCAAGTGACAAAATGTTTTGATAAAAGGTGTGAAGGCTCCATTTTCACCTCTTAATAACACTGGCTGATGTATTAATAAATATGTTCATCAGCATTACTTATTTGTTGCTGGGAAACAAAAGCAGCAAATGACTGCGATCTGAGGATTACTGGGTCAAAGCCAAGTAGGAGGATAGCTAAAAGGAAACAGGAGTACATTTTAAATAAGGAATAGTCCTCAATTTGCCTTATTAAACAAAAAAGTCAATATAATTTTCAGGCACACTGGCAGCACGGCTCCAGGATTTTACATGTCCTGAAAAATACATACAACTATGAGACTGAATGGCATGAATTTTTTTTCATATATTCTTAGTTCACACACAGTGAAGTAAGTGCCCTCCTACGATATTCAGTGGAGTATTTTGTCATTATTAGATTCCTGCTGTTCCCCTCTAGCCAGCACGAACACCATTACTGAGACTGAGTCAGATTAAACTGTCATCACTTGCTGATCCCAACTTTCAGTTCACAGGTCAAACTTTCAGTGAGTTCACTTCTTTGATTTTTGACATTTTGCTCATTACAATCAGCCTTAGCTATACTTTGTGTAGCACCATTTATAAAACAATCAATTGGTTTCATTACCACATCATCGTCTGACAAAGATCTCCGTATACATAAGTTAAAGACCACAGTTATGCTGTTATTTACACTAAATTTAACAGTACTGTGCCAAAGTCTTGAATCACCCTCATTTCTTTATAGTTTGCTTCCAAGCAGCCAGACTTTCTTGTAACTTTTTAAAAGTGGACTTGAGCAACAGTTCTCCAGGCCTTTCAAAATTTTACTTTGGATATTGGTCATTTTCAGTCCAGTCCTTGCATCTGACCATTTTCAGAGAATTCTTTTTTTTTTTGTCTGTTAAGCTACTTAACACTGATATATGAATCATTCAAGCATAAAAAAGGCACCTAACTCAAGGGATGAACCAGTGTTGTGTCCACACATATCTTTAGGCTCTTTGTTACTAGCAGCCTGTTGCAAAAACACACCATTTGTTTGCATTTCTTTAGTTAAATCTACAAAACAATGCCAAAGATAACACAGTCTGACAGGCAGAAAATTTTATTTTTGCACCAACAAGGTGATTCCCAAAGAGCTATTAGTCAAAAAATTGGCATCTCAGCATTGTGTGCAGTGTGTCCTTTAAAAAAAAAAAAAAAAAAAAAAAAAAAAAAAAAAAAAAAAAGA
>VUQI01056507.1:0-10778 GCA_015106735.1 Paratilapia polleni
TAGATCGTGGCATGATGTGTTGCTTTTTGAGATCTTTTAGCCTGCTTCACTTTGTCAGACAGGTTCTGTTTAAGTGATTTCTTGATTCAACAGTTCTGGCAGTAATCAGGCCTGGGTGTGGCTGCTGAAACTGAACCCAGCTTTCTAAAAAATGTGGTTAATCCCAGTTAACTCATGATTTAACTGGGCAGTTACTTTTTCACAGAGGGCCAGGTAGGTTTGGATATCTTTTTTCCCTTAATAAATGAAATCATCATTTAAAAACTGCATTTTGTGTTTACTTGTGTTATCTTTGACTAATATTTAAATTTGTTTGATGATCTGAAACATTTAAGTGTGACAAACATGCAAAAAACTAAGAAATCAGGAAGGGGGCAAACACTTTTTCACACCACTGTACTTTATAAGTTTGTGTTCCCTGCTACTTGTAAAGTATGAGAACTTCATTAACACATCAGCCTTAGTTTATCCATTACTGTAAAGCAAGTCAAGGATTGTCAGTAGAAATCATCAGCTGATTACAGTTTAGAGAGGCTCATTTTTCATGTCTGCAGCAGAAGTTCCATTTATATTATCCATGTGTTTCTTTCTTTCAGGTTTAAAATTAAATATAGACACTATTGCTAAAATCAAACGTAAGTATTCTTTAAAGTAGCTCATGAAGTCGATTGGGATGTTGGTCAGTGCTTTTTAGGATTTTTCCAGACTGCTTTTTCTTTCTACTTTAACAGAGATACTGCTGGATTTGGAAGCTGCCATTGATTCCTATGATGTTCCAAGTGACAAAGGCATCACCAAACCTGGAATGTAGGTGACAGTGTGGTAGTAGATATATGTGCTCTACGAACAGCTAACATAGCAGTGTCTGTCAATAGATCAGTCTTTATGTCTTCTTTAAAATAAACACAGCCAGTGACTGGTTATAACGCCATGACTTTTCATATGGACATCTTCAAAGCTTTTTTTTGTCAAAATGTTGTGCTTCTAAATGACTAGGTACAATTAGTGTTACGTTTATTGTCACCATAGACGGTATAAAAGATGGACGTAGCTACCATGATGTCAACCACTGGTTTCTGAAGACGCGTTTTGAGGCCTTGACTTGAACGTTTCTGCTCTCGCCATCTTAGTTACAAAAAACAGATGTGACAAGGAACAGTGGGTCTGACTGTGAAACCACATGCTCATTGGTTAAGTGTGCAGTTTAATACTACAGATAAACCTCCATTTTGAAACCTGGTATGAATATTTTTTTTAATCAGTATGACCCGAAATCAGTAAGTGAGCCCATAAACTCAGCTGGAAACTGTTTACAGAGGTCAAGTCAGAAAGTTGTTTTCCCATAGACTTCTATAGGACCAGACATCTTTTTCCAACCACAGCTATCGCCATCTGATAGCCTGCAAATAGAATACAGGTTTTTAGGCACTTCCGCATTGGCTTCAATTTTTTTAACCCAGAAGCTACATCCATGTTTTATACTGTCAGTGACTTATCACATTCAATTTGCTGCATACCAGTTTATTAAATTTCTGCTGCAGTCCCTTTAGTTATTAATTCAGAACAATTATTATTATATACTGATTATCATTTAATACAGGGCATAAAAACTACATTTCATATTTTATGTCTGTGCAACAGCTGTGGTTGGAGGCGCTGGGCCTCGTTCACTAATACGTGTGTAAACCTGCTCAAAAAATGAGTGCACATGCAAAATTACTGCCATATTCCCAAATTACACGCATGGCCAATTTTGTTCTTAAAACTGTGCGTATGCTAGTGAATCAGAATCATTCTGAGCCACACATGGGTAAAAAAGTATGGCTTGGATCTTCTCTATCCACCCCCCAGTGTCCTAAAAGGAAAACTAAAAAAATAACCCCATAAATAAATAAAAGCTGTAGCAGGATGCGTGCAAAAGAAGGGCCATGTTTTCTTAATTATATTAATAAATCATACTAAATATACTTTGTGACAGTATATAACACAGCAAGCATCAGCTGTCTCTCCACTGAGTTTCTCATCAATTGGACGGATTCAAACTCCACCATCTTGACGTTTGTGGCAATATTCCTCGTTCTGCACTGCACCCTCAGTAAGCTAACAGTGTAGCACCACATGAACCAGTTCTCAGCCAGCTACAGGTTCTGGAAAGTGACCCTCCAGCTTACAGAAAATCTTCAGAGCATATCAGTACCATCACCAGCTCCATTCCAAGATGGTGGAGTTGGAGTGTGTCAAACCACGGGATGAGCTCCCTGTTGTAAAACTCATCAGGTGGTAGTAGTAGTATTCAGTTAAAAGATGTGCGATTAAATTTTCAGAGGCAGTTCTAAATGTGTTTCGTAGAGTACAAACAAATTCAGGTAAGTAATATACTGATGAGCCACAGATTTGTGATTCATGGTTTCCGCACAGATTTGTTCGTTTGCAGAGTTTGTGAATGAGGCCCCATTATGTTTATGGGTTGTTAGTGTATCCCATTCTCATGAATGGGAACACCTTGGGAATTTCTTCCCTCTTTAACCCAAGGGGGAACTGAAGACACAATCAAAGGTCACGAGTGTCTCGGTAACTGAGAGCATGTGAGGCTGCAGCAGCTTGGGAACAAATCCTTACTGCGGTGGCCTGAGTTTGGGCCCTTTGCTCCATGTCGCCCCCTCTCACCCTGCCTTACCTGTATCCCCCTACTATATATCCAAGTAAATATATATAAACAAAGCAGGAATGCCAAAAATGATCTTTTTAGAAAATGGCTAGGCTACTATGACCTCAAAAAACACTTTTTGAGCCATAACTCCTGAATTTATACACAAATTGAACAGTGCTGACATTTTATACCCAACAGGTCATATAATGTTCTGCAAAAATACTTTTGGGGCCATTTTTCAGCACCATAATTCAGGAACAGAGGGGGAAACTGTAAGAAAATTTTACATTTGGTTGGATACTGAATTGGTGGCACTAATCTGTCGTGCCCATGTTGGAACTGTGCTGATTATAGAGATCTTCTTTACTGCTGCATTGAAGGTGTGTGAAGTAGTCACGCTTTAGAATCCACAGGAACATCCATGTGTGAAACCTTTTCTACAGCCATGGCTACAACTTTGTGTTCTATTAGAGTCAGTGTTATTGGCTGCATATAAAGAATTTTACTCTGGTTTTTGTTTACACGCTAAGGCTATGTCCACATCTATACGGGTATTTTTAAAAGGGGGGGTTTCCGAGTTTGTTTTGAAAAATATCTCACATAAACACAGAAACGGGAGTTTCTGAAAATCTTCACCCTGGAAGGAGTTTTTCAAAAGCTCAGTTTTCAGTGATCCAAAATGCTGTTTACGTGTGGACAAAAAGCCAAAATGCATAGAAATAAAGATATGTTTACCAAAATACCATCATTTATTAGTTAATAAACAGCAACAAAAAGCAGAAGAAACTCTGGTCAGAAAATGATTCTGAGTGTTAATCATTACAGTACACTTCCAGTATTGCAGTAGTCTCCATATGACATGCCTCAGAAAGTTTGTGACAAGTCTCCATCTGTGTCTCAGCTTCATCTATGAGCTGTTAGAAAGAGCTCATCTGACCTACAGCAGCAAGACAGCGGTCTATGAAGCTCTGGAGCAGATCAGCGGATACTTGGCAGGACGTCAGTATGGCTCAGTTTCTCCATATTTTGGCTTATAAACATAAGATTTCACTTAATTTAGAATGTGTAACATTTCCTCGCTTTATCACACAGACTGTTACAGTGCTACTAACTAACAAATGAGTTGTGTGATCCATGTTTCTCACCAGAGCCAGGAATATTCCTCAATACAAGTGGACTGCAGAAGTTGTCTGATATCATACAGGTACACTTTGTAGTGACATTAATGTCAATGTTTGTTTTGTGAAATAAGGCTGTCGGGGTTGGTACCTCATATATGCACAGACCAAAAGTAAAAGTCGTCAATCTTATCTGGCAGTTTGCAGAAAAGCTGTCAGGAGGGTTTTGTTACTGTTTCTTAAGAAATGGCAAGACCCTAACTCCTGCTTAAAACTAGAAACTGTTCACTAAATATACTAAGAGGCGCTAAGAAATGTAACAATGTAGCATTTTCATATATTTTAAAATTCTTGCAGGATTAATTTTGGTGGTCAGCATGCCCATTGCCTGATCCCTGCTTTCCTGGGATCAGTCATGGCATTATAGGGTCTGGGTTAGGGTGTTGTATCAGACTACCAGTCGCACCATGTAGACACGGCAACTTGGCCATGCAAGACTGCTCATGTGAAATGAGCTGCTAATCCCTTTTTCCATACTCTTAATTGTTTTACTATATTTATTTGCATGTATGAAAATTTTTACATTGGTACTTATTACATTTTTAATGCCTCTTAGTGTATATATTGATGAGGTAAATATTGAACTTATTATTTCACTCTTGTTATCTGGTCTTCTAGCTGGTATTTTGTGGTGAACCATCAGAAAAGGACAGGCAACAGCAGATGCAAACCAACACAGCTCATTTTAAGGTGTGTTCATTAAAATCCAGATGGAAGTCACTGTCTGTTGTGCAGCTTGTGTGGACCTTTTTCACAGCTTCGACATTTTGTGGACTAAATAAATAATCAAAGGTGGCATCTTAACATTGTTTGATCATATGGAAAAGAAATGCAGCGAACTGTCACATTAGAGAAGATAAAACCCGCATATGTTTGACACACTTGTCTGAGAAGTTACTGAAACCTTCATCATAATAGTTGATGATAAATTTTCTCTTTAAAATTAAGTAACTGATTATCAGCTATCATCATGTGTTTGGCTCAGGTTCATATCCATCAGGACACCAGCTATCACAAGAAACAGAGCACTGATGTGTGGGCTTCATCTTCATCAAAGAAACAAGGTAGTGCTGCACAACCTCCCACATGCTTTGTTACTGTAGTCATAGGGTTAACAACTGTGGAATCATGGTTAGGAAGTGAATGAATGACTGCCATAAGCATGTGACCTGTTTGAACTATGAGTAAATCTGATCTGGTTTGTCTGCATGTTGCAGGAAATACTCTGAGTTATTGGTGCTTCTCTCCTGGCTTCAGCATGCAGGATCTGGTGAATCAAGGCGTCCGCTGCATCATTCTGACGAGTGGTACCCTCTCTCCCCTGTCCTCATTCACCTCTGAGATGAGGATGTAAGTTATGTCACTTTTCCTGCCTACACAGGTGCACAATTACATTTTTCCCACACTACCTTGAGTAGCAACTCATTAAAAACTCTTCATATGTTACTAAAAATCACCTTTACACCCTGGTTTAGAATGCTAAGCAGAAGAATTAAACCAAACACTCTCTACAATGTAAACTACTGCTCCTAACATCCAAATCATCTGCTACTTTGATGGTTTTTATAACAAGAGCAATCTATATACTCACCATAAAAGATGATGATTCACTTTATAGCCAGTAGATGTGTTTGACTCAGCATAAAAAGGTGGTGTTTAGTCCGGTTAAAGCAGGAATGCTGATAGTCTGCATTTATCTATAAATAAATAAGAATGATTCTGATCATGCCTGTTATACACACATCTGCTTTATACTGCATTAGTTTATTAGCATTTGATGGCAAGAAGACACACATGTTGATGAATCTGAATTTTTGTAATTTTGTCTCTGTACACCACGACAGTGGATTTTAAATGAAAAAATTGAGATGTGATTGAAGTGTAGATTTTCAGCTTTAATTCAAGGGGTTTAACAAAGCTATTGCATTGCAACTGTTTAAGAATTATGGCCATTTTTATACATAGACCTCCATTTTCAGGGGCTCACAAGTAGTTGGACAATTGACTGAAAAGGAATTTCATGGCCAGGTGAGGCCTGTTCCCTCATTATTTCATGACAAATTAAGCACATAAAAGATCTGGAGTTGATTCCAAGTGTTGAACTAGCATTTGGTAGCTGCTCTCTCAGCTGAACTCTCAATATGAGCTCCAAAGAGACGTTGATGCAAGTGAAGGAGACCATCATAGGGCTGGACGATATATCGATATATATCACAAAATAAATCAAATCGCTATTTCTGTCAAAATAGCGATTAAAAGTTCCTTTTTACTCCTAAGTGAGATGTGAAGCTATCATAAGGTTAATTTTGGTTTAAATATTATGTATTTTCTGTCATAAGGTCAACATGACAAATGTACTGTAGAACATTATACAACTGTATTTAAAATAATTAACATAGGAATTTATAATAAACTAAAATCTTAATGCTGACCAGTCAAAAGCTTCAAGTTTTACATGAGAACACAAACAAAAAACAAATTCTTTGGTCAGTTTCAAATAAATAAAATTGGTATTAATACTGTAAGCAGGGCCTGCTGTGATTTTTTATTTTTTTATTTTTTTGGTCTGTGTGTGTGTGTGTGTGTGTGTGTGTGTGTGTGTGTGTCCTACCCTCTCTCCCACCTTAGGTCAAACATGCTCTTCTGTACAGCTGTTTCTACTAAGCAATCAGGCCATTAGTACTTATGGCCAGAGAGACGAAAGCTCCAGTGCCAGAGAGCCTTTTTGTGTTGCAGCTTGTGAGCTGAGTGTCTGTCTAGTGTAGGATTAATTCTGCCATTTATATACACCTTCATCCATATTGTTTATCATTGTGCATTGAGTTAACATGTTTTGCTCCAATTGGTTAAACTGTTTCAGAGCTTTTTACACTGCTATACGTACATGAAGCAAAATAGTGGGTTCTCTTGGAATAGATTGTGTGGCTGCCTATTGTCTTGTACTACACTGTGAATTGTAAAGCATGTCTAGCTGGTTATAATTTATTAACTCAAAAGGGTTGATTTGCTTTGGTTAATGAGTAGATCTCTATACTACTTAGCTCTGCTAGCTGTGGGGGTGTTGATGTTGGTCAATCAGTTCGACCCAATCATATAACACTTTGATCCAGAATGAAATATCTCAGATCATAGGAATTAAGCTAGCATAGTACCAGAGCACTTCACAGGTCTAAAAATTTGTGCTCCAGCCCTAACGATCCTTTCTGAGTGATCACGGCTGGGACTTTTCAGATCAACTCTGGTGTTGCAAATAATATTAAAAAGACCTGGAACCTGTGTTGGATGACCATATAAAATGAGTTTGAATCCTTATATGTCCCATTGAGGACCTCTACATAGCACATCTCTTCAGTTTATAAAGAATTCTGGTATTCACTTGTTTAAAACAAAAAAAATGTACAACTCCTAATGAAACAATGTTATGCATGTATCTGTGCCAGCTATATTTACTCACTAGAGCCCAACCAATATAGGATTTTTGAGGTCAATGCGATACTTGGTGATTTCGGATATATCGGCCAATTTTTTTTTTTTTTCTTCCCATCAGGCATGAGAAACAGAAACAGATTTCGCAAACATTTGTTATTTGTAGTTATTTATGAGTCCATACTATTAATATGACAGTGCAGTTTAAAAATAAACTTGTTTTATTACAACAAGTCGTGGATTACTCGTTTACACTCTGCCCAACTCTACTCGGGTCAGCTGGCTTTTGTGTTTATGGCCTTCCAAATACATGTGTTGCCAGCAAGGAAGTTGCCCTTTGGTGGACAGACTATGCAACAATAGCACTCATAACATGGTTGAAGGGTGTTTCTCCTGTCCCTTCTTTACTTTCTTAAAATTTTCATTTATAAATGCAGATAACAGTATATTGGTAAATAGCTATTATTGGCTGATAATATCGGCCAGCCGATATTGTTTGGGCTCTAATTTTTATCTTCTTCATTGAATAGAAAATCTTCAGGAAGTATCAAATGGAAAAACTGTTGCGGTGCTAGTAAAGCCTTGTTCTTTTTTTGCTGTGTGAACAGCAGATAAACCTTAAACTTGATCTCAGTGAGTTTCTGTACCTGTTGTTGCAGAGAATTCCCAGTGCGTTTGGAGAACAGCCATGTGATTGAGCGGGACCAGATCTTTGTGACCATCATTGAACAAGGTCCTGATGGAGTGCGCTTAAGTTCAGCATTTGATCGGAGGTTGGTACTCATGAGCAAATGAGTGCTTTCTAATAAGTTACTCATGCAGTTTGCCACAGTTCCTTGGAATAAAATGTGTCTACCTAAATACAAATGAAGTCACATAACTCATAAGCAGCTCATTTATTGTACAGTTTTTCTGACCTCTATGGGAGAACTTGTTTAAACAAATTTCTTATGATCTTTTGTTTTGTTTTATTATAAACTCAAGTAAAATCCTCTGATATTCGTTGTAGGGTTGGGTGATATAGCCTCAAAATTATCTCGATATTTCAAGGAAATGTGCGATGATGATATTTCTGACAATACTGTATATAAGAAAGTAATGAATAATATTTTTAGCAATGAGTGGAGCTTGCAGGAAGCAACATTTATTAGTGCAAACAAAATAAAGTCAATTTTCCATCCTTCTTTCCAAAGAGCTACTGTTGTTGATGACAGGCTACCTAATCTGTTGCCACAAGGTGCCAGCAGAATCAACATTATTGAGATTTTGCAGACTTGTGACCACTAACCACGTGACGTTAACCTGTCTGCCATTTTGGAGGTGTGACAATCATGGTGACAATTTAGGATGAAGTGAATAAGGCCCCAGTCACACAGACCTAGGGGGAGCGGTCCGTGACCATCTGGCAACCACCAGTTGTGGAGAAAAATTAGTATTCCCCAACCGGTTGAAAAAAAACCTCAATGTGCTTGCTTTGGTCTTTAGCAGATTGTTGCGGTCATAGTTTGAATGGAAATGAGGGACTTGGCTACAAACATTGTCCAACTACTCTCAGAGCTGTAGTGAGACTGTGAAAACTGTGACACAAAAGAAGAGAAGGTTCACCGTCAAAGTAAAAGTTATGCCTTTTGAAACATTGCAGCACTGAGGCGCAGCTTTTACTTTGAAGGTGAACCTTCTCCATTTCCAGTTTGTGTCACACTTTATCAACTTGTACTACCACTCTGCTAGTAGTTAGCAAGCTTTTGCAGACAAGCATGAAAAACTACAGGCAAGCATAGCAATCTGCTAACAACCAAAGCAATCACTAGGAGGTTTTTGGTGCAGCACCTTCTTTGCAACCAATTTCACCCAGCAAGAGCCAGCAACCTCCAGGAACCACTGCTAACAAGTCGGGGAATATTTATTTGGGGCGGCTGTGGCTCAGGAGGTAGAGCGAGTCGTCTACTAATCGGAAGGTCGGTGGCTCGATTCCTGGCTCCCCTAGTCTGCATGCCGAAGTATCCTTGGGCAAGATACTGAACCCCACGTTGCCCCCGTTGAATGTTAGTACTTAGCACTTAAGTGTAGATAAAAGTGCTGTATGAATGTATGTGTGACTGGGTGAATGTGGCATGTAGTTAAAGCGCTTTGAGTACACAGAATCTGAGTAGAAAAGCGCTATATAAGTACCAGTCCATTTACCATTTACATTTCCCTAGCAACCAGTGGTTATATCGCATCCAATATGGCAGAGAACTCTCAAGCAATGTGCGTATGATGTCACAGTCACATGAGAAACCTTAATAGTGGAATAGTAATGACACAGCATAAGTCAAATATAAGCACAAAAGTAGCCTAGGTAGTGTTTGTTTCCACCTTTAGCAGGAACAGTTTTCCTGCATATTTTACAAAGCATTGTGCTTTGTTGGAGGTTGCTGAAGAGGTTCCCTTTTTACTAAATCGTCATCAGAGGCTGACAAGTGGCTCTCCCTGTCAGACATGTCTGGGCTTGTCTCATTTTTGTGCGCACTAGGGAGCAACGTATGGTGTCGCTATATAACTGATATCGGGATGTGACACTTTTATATCACGTAAAAATTTATACTGGTATTATGGCAGACAATATGATACGGCACAGCCCTAATTCATGGAAAACTTCAGTTTTATTTATATAATGCCAGTTCACAGCAACAGTTGTCTTGAGGCACTTTGTATTGTAAGGTAAGGACCCTACAATATCAGAGAGAAAGCCCCAACAATCAGACAATCCCCTATGAGTAGCACCTGACAATAGTGGGAAGGAAGAACTCCCTTTTAACACGAAGAGCAGAACCAGACTCAGGGAAGGGAAGCCATCTGCCATAACTGGTTGGGGGTCAAGGGAAAAGAGAGAGAAAAAGGAGAACATAGAGAGAACGAGGACTCCCATCTACTTGTATACTAATCTACTATACTGTGTTGAAGTTGTTTTTATTATTGTTTATTTTATCTGACATAATTCCTTATAGTGAATCTGCCTTTGAAGTGGTTACTTGAATACTAAACTCAAACTGTTAATCTGTGTGTCAGGTTTGTTCCTGAAAACATGGCATCTTTAGGCAACACTGTTGGTAAGATCACAATATACAGTATACTTGAAAATGATTTGATTTTGGGATGTTTTTCTAGCCAACATGAGCTAACAATGTTGCACTGTTATTCAGTATATGTCATATTGCTTATTATCTTTTTAATATAATGTTTAATTGCACTGGGGGATCAGATTTTTTTTTTTTCTAAATATGTTTTGATTTTGATGTAAATTTTGATATAAATGTGCTTGTTGTGTTCTTTCCTCAGCCAACCTGAGCCGTGTGGTTCCTCATGGACTTCTAGTTTTTTTCCCTTCCTTCCCTTTAATGGAAAAAACGCTGGAATTCTGGAGAGTACGTGGAATGTCAATAGAGTCACATGTGGAAAAACCCATTGTTTAAGTGCATCTTCTTCTTTTTTTTTTTTTTTTTTTTTTGTTTTTTTTTTTTTTTTTTTTTTAAAACAACCCA
>VUQI01056511.1:0-21695 GCA_015106735.1 Paratilapia polleni
TGTCTGTGTGTTTGTGTGTGTGTGTGTGTCTGTGTGCGTGTGTGTGTCTGTGTCTGTGTGTGTGTGTGTGTGTGTGTGTGTGTGTGTGTGTGTGTGCGTGTGTGTGTGTGTGTGTGTGTGTGTGTGTGTGTGTGTGTGTGTGTGTGTGTGTGTGTGTGTGTGTGTGTGTGTGTGTGTGTGTGTGTGTGTGTGTGTGTGTGTGTGTGTGTGTGTGTGTGTGTGTGTGTGTGTGCGTCTGTGTGTGCGTCTGTCTGTCTGTGTGTGTGTGTAATGGTGACTGGGATCAGACACTCTTTGCAGCACTGCATTCAGTGAACTTCGTAAAGCGGAGGCGGAGCTCATGACATCATTTTGCACCTGCACGTGTTCAGTGCATCTCCTGGTTTGTAAACCTGTAATCTGGATTATTTAGAGGTTCAGTCACGCTGCGGTAAAAACAGGACGGCAGCCTCGCTGTGACTAGGAAAAACCAGTGGTTTGAATTTTTTCACTTTCGATGACAGATTGCAAGTAGCTGGTTGCCCAGAATGTGCAACACCCTCAACCTCTGGGTGACCACTTTCAACCGCAAAGTGATCGCACAGGTCACCTGGTGGTAGGCAACCTGTCTCCAACCAGTCAGGGTCGGACTCAGACTGACTGCAGTCACTCTCAGACAGATTGGCAAAAGTTTACAATCAGTCTAATTTATAAACACAGATTGCTAACAAGTTGCAACCAATCTGAGTCAATCAGCAACTTTTCTGTGACGCGTCTCTTTGCAATAGGGGACTCAACACAACTGGTTGCCAACTGGTTGTATTCTGGTTATATTCTTATATAAAAGTGGGGTTGCTGAGTACCTGTGTCATTTTGCAGTTAAATTGCGGTCCTGCAGCAACTCCGTCACTATTTGTGGAGGAATTTCTGTTTCAGATCTCTGAGGTTCAGGCTGGACAGCAGCAGAGTGGTGATTTTCTCCAGTTTATCACAGTTAATCGCAGTGTTATCACAAACAGATTGCAGGTAACTGAATGGGGTCAAACTGACAGTCACAGACTGACTCCATCTTAGCGCTGTTTTATCGCCATCTTGATGCACCAAAGTTGCTTTGAAGATGGCAGCTGACTGCGAGTGGTTGCAGACCTGAAGCAACCATTTCAAAGACAATGAGATTGCAAGTTCACTGCACGTGTTTGCAATGATTTTGATTGTGCCACGGTCTCTCACCATCGTTTTCCCCACTGTTAACATAGCAAACACACATTTCTGGATCTTTAAATTCATTTCAAATGAAAAACCAATAAATAAAAAAGGTGGAAGAGGTGGGGGCCAGGTCGGTCCTTTATGGAGTCAGACTTGGACCAAAAAGCGGTCTCTGCTGACCTGCAGGTACAGATTCACACATGGAAAGCTTTTCCTTCTTCTTCTAAACAGATCCTGCTGGCTGAAGACTCAGCTCTAGCTGAACCAAGCAGGGAGGGATGAAAGCACATGAAGGAGAGGGCTGTGTTTGATTTGTGATGTCACAAAGTGAGAGCTTTGTACTCAGAATGAATGCACTAATTTTACGCTGATTATTTTGTGTTGAAGCCAGAATCAAAGCTGAAATCCAACTCCAAATGATCGCTCAGCCCTTTAACCTCTCAGATTAAAGTTCTCACACTGAGCATTTCTTCCTCCTAAAGCCTGACTCAGCCACAGAAAGGAACGTTTGAGTGCAGTCAGAAGCCTGCAGGAATCCTACAGGAAGCTTCTGTCTCTGTTTCCAGTTAAATGAAGTTGTCTTATCATTGTTGCCTGAGAGAAAACTCGTGTAAATATTGTGAAGCTCCTGCAGCTTGCAGTCAAAGCTTTAAACGCTTCTTTTCTTTAAACAGGGGAGAACTCAGGCGAGGGAAAGCACATCCAATTATCTGCCAGCTCCCTCCGAGAGCTGCTGCAGATTCAATTTCCTCCTTTAAGTGGCCTAATGCAGTCTGAAGGTTTGTGACATGTGTGATGCGCGGCCTATTTCAGTCCAAACAAAAACACGCCGCAGCACGCCTCAGCCTCGTTTCTGCACAGCACTTTAATTAATGTTCTCGGGGGGGGGTTCTCTGCTCCAACAATGAGGGCTCAGCCTGTTTCTGCCGGGATAAATATCCTGAGTGACACCCACATTATTCTGATCTGTCACCAGCGCCCGCTCACACATCACAATGCTTTGCATTTCTGCATTTTGCCCTTGTTTCTCTGATTCGTTCAGAGGGAAGGTTGAAGAGAGAAAAGCTGCAGCTCAGAGGTGTTAAAATGAAACCCACCTGAGTCCACCCGAGTCCACCCAAGGCCTGTTTTCCTGCACTGAGGAGGACTCGGTCCACGCTGTGACTGTGAGCTGTGAATATCTCGGTGGAGCTTCAGCCTTGAACTCGTGAGAGGAGCGTGTTTGTGCTCCAGCTGGGCTGCAGCAGCGGGGAGGTGGCGGCAGTGGCGGCAGTGGCGGCAGCGGCTCGAGCATGAAGCCAGCACAGACGACGGTGGCTGCTTTTCTGGAATCGTAACAACGACCTGCAGAGTCGGAGCTTTAAACCGAGTCCACTACAAACCGTCATCGTGGTGAAAACAGATTTTAGTCACTGAAATAAAATTAAAAACTACGCTTTAAGAAAGAAAACTGATCAACGATCTTCTCACCTAGAATCTGAACTAAAATCAAATAAAACTACGGGAAATGTCTTTTAGTCAGACTTTATAGTTGATTTTTATTGTAGGTTTAGTTTGGTCTCAGTTTCCAGAGTGAGCTTGGTCATTTCTCTTGGGTTTATGTTAGTTTCAATTTAATTAGTTTTAGTTTGTTTAATTACTCTGATATGAAGGCTTTTTGTGAGGTTCAGAGTTTAAGTCGTTTGGAGCTGATGTTACGTTACAAACAGGTGGATCACCTCCCGGGCGAAGCAAATCCTTCACGGGGTGGTTATTTTGGAAAAAAATGACCAAATTAACTGAAATTAGTTTAATTAGTTTTGGAAGTGCGTAACATCTTTTCACTTAGTTTTGTAAAGTCTCATTTAATAACACATCATCCCATCACAGCTGCAGTAAGTAAAGACGCAGCTGCTGTTGGAGTTAACGTGCACACAGGTGACTGTCGTCTGCAGACATACGAATATTAAGGGCGGGAGGGAAAGTAGTAAATCATTAACATTAATACTAAATAAAAGAGACTTAACATTGAACCTTGGGGGAAACCAGCTAAACATCCTGAAAGTGAGTTTGTATTAATGTTGTGTCTCTTTGTGGACATTTTAAGAATAATAATTGTCAAAGTTGGAGTTAATAACAACAACACAATGCTTACAGGTTAATAAAATCATACAGCTGGGTGCATCAGCATCGCTGGACCCCGTTTGCTGAGGAACGCGCTTCAGAAAATTCTCAGACCTGACTGAAAGCAACAGGAGAAGAAAATACAAGCTGAGCTGTGTGCATGTTGTTCCTGCATGTCTGATAACCCGACTCTCAGCTGAGGCACTTTAACAGGAGCCGCTCTGTAGAAATCCAGAGCGGGTGGTTCGGTTTGATGCTCCGTTTGGATTTCAGAGGAACTCTGAGACCTTTGGGCCTCCTTGTGAGCAGGAAAAATGAGCAGTTTGTCAGTGATTGCATTGAATTTTTTCACATTCTGCAACTAATTGCAAGTAGTTGCAGCAACCAACTGGTCCCCCAGAGGTTGAGGCTGTTGCATGTTCAACCTCTGGGCGACCACTTTCAATCACAAGGTGATTGCACAGGTCACCTGGTGGGAGGCAACCTGTCTCCGAACAATTGTGGTCCAACTCAGACTGACTGCAGTCACTCTCAGACAGGTGAAGGTTTGCAAATTGCTAACACATTGCAATCAATCTGAGTCCGTCTGCACCGATGAGTGCAACTCGTCTGAGACGTGTCTCTTTGCAACAGGGGACTCGACTCATCTGGTTGCCAACTGGTTGTATTCTGGTTATATTCCTGTATAAAAGCGAGGTTGCACCTTTTGCCAGGCTGATGTAATGTACATACTGTGTGATTTGAGTTTGAAAAACCACAAAAAGCCATGTGACTCTCATGAAGATGGCGTGATGTGATTGGCTGCTCCACAATAAGAAAAATCAGCTGAGCACTGAAGCGTTCACTATCTGCACATGAAAAAACTAAACCTGAGTTTGAGTTACACAACAGGTAAATCACTCACCGTCAGTACTCTGAATTCAGGTTGGAGCCCGAGGCCGGGTTACCATCAGAGACTCTTTTAGAAGCACTGAGGAAGAAGGATGGGTCTGCAGACGTCCTGCAGGTATTCTTCACCTGAATGCGGCTCACCTCAGTTCATTTCAGACTCACTGATCCCTCCTGCAGCGTATCAGCAGCTCATATTCCTCGAACGGATCGCTCTGCTTCCTCACATCCTCACCTGCTGAAGAACGGCTTTAAATCAGCTCAGAGGCACTTCAGCAGGTGAACAAGCAGCTGTTTGATTCGTCTTTTAGCAGCCTCAGATATCGACCGCTGTGCAGCAATGAGTTGACTGTTTCAGTGATTATTCATCATTCAGTGATTCTGTCTGCAGCTGTTTGATGTGCTGATCTTTGGGTGTTGCTGGGATGAAGACAGCAATGTGATTTGATTTCACCGGGTAAATGCTGCTGAGAGTTTAGATCTCAGTTTGGACACACCCTTTGTTAGCATCACATGACACACAGGAAGAGACCAGCAGTGACCAGAGGCCGTCGAATGTCAGTGAAATTCAGCAACAGGTGAAATAATCTTTGAGGAATATGATTGAAGCAGCTACCAATAGGAGTGAAGGATACCTCATTACAAACCAAAGCAGCAACATCGGGTCATCCACCAGCCACAGTGCTGCACTGAAGAGCTTACCCACTTTTTCAGCCATCATGAGGTGCGGCCACAGAGACTGTTACGACCTCAGCACCAGGTGTTATTTGTGGACTGCAGCTCTGCCTTTAATACTGTCCTTCCAAGCAGACTGTTCCACAGCATGTCAGACCTAGGCCTCCACCACATACAGGACTTTTTAACCAACTGACCACAGTCTGTTAGGATGGGCCCCCACCGCTCCTTCTCCCTGTTTCTCAGTACAGGAGCCCCACAGAGCTGTGTCCTGAGTCCTTTCCTGTACACACACGACTGTAAGCCTACCCACAATACCAGCGTCATCGTTACATTTGCAGATGACACAACTGTGGTGGGCCTGATCAGCAGAGGAGATGAGACAGCATACAGGGAGGAGGTGCAGAGGCTGACAGACAGGTGTGCAGTTAACAACCTGACCAGGAAAACAAAGGAGCTCATCGTTGATTTTAGAAGAAAAAAGGTGGACCACCAGCCTCTGGCGATAAAAGGGGAAGGTGTGGAGATGGCATCAACGTTTAAGTTCCTGCATACATATATATATCAGCAGACCTCACGTGGACACACAACACACACTGCTTGATCAGGAAGGCACAGCAGCGAGTACACTTCCTGAGCTCTCAGGAAGATCAACCTGCCACAGATGTGCTGGTGTTCTTCTATCTCTGCTCCACTGAGAGTGTCCGGACCTATGGCGTTTTGGTGCGGTGACAAAAAGGCCCTGCAGAGAAGATAACACACACCTACCTGCTCTGAACGACATCTTCACCTCCCGCTGCCTCCGGAAAGCAACAAACATCATAAACTCATCCCATCCTGCCCACCGTCTCTTTAACCTCTGCCCTCAGGCACACGATACAGGACTTTAAAAACACACACCACTAGACTTCTGAACAGTTTGCACACAAAGACCATCACCACCCCGAATGCTGCAGTGAAGCCACTCAAACAATTGAAATTACTGTCTGTGTGTGAGAATTTAATTTATTTATTATTACTTTTAATCTTTTATATTTTCAAGGAGAGGCTTTTTTTTAAGCAGTGGTGCAAAGACATTTTGTTGTATATTGTATAGTGACAGATAAAGGAAACTTGAACCTTGGTTGACATGAGGGGGTTACAGCAGAGGGTTACCAAGGCAACCGGTGCCTGGGGTGTCAACTCGTGACCATCAGCTACAAAGAGCTACAAAACAACTGAATCTCCTAACAGGACATCCCGCTGAGATGGACTGGAGCTGTTGCTTGAAACAAAGAACACACATACAGTCATTTACACAGTAAATATAAAAAGTACTACATATTAAAACTGCTAAATATATGTAAAGTATATACAAGGCATATAATCACACACTGAAGGTGAGGCTTGTAGAGACCCAGTATGAATTCAAAGGGTAAACTGTGCAAACAACATCAATTATTTGTAAACAATAAAGGCAAAACAAACAGAAACCACATTGAGCACACGGCGCCGTCCGCGTTCTCTCACAGAGACCCAGCACAGGACGCATAATGTCCAAATGCACAGAAAACTGCCATCAGTCCAAAAGATAAAACAGTTCCAGTTAACTCTGAGTTACATACTCATAACTTTTGTTTTTTGTCTTACAGTTTGTCTCATCCAATGTGTAACATCTGGTCTCTGAGGGGTTTTTTGTTATTTCAGATACTGAGGTTCATTAAGGTGTTCTCCTGGTTTCAAACTGAATAGGAACAGCAGGAATTTCCTCAGAAGACATTTATTAAAAAAAACCTGATACTGCAGACTTTTCTCATCAATATTTTTCCTTTAATAAACAGCAAACTGCTCCTCTGATTAAAAACAGGTTTTCATAAAAATATAAAGCTAAAAAGAAGATATAAAAATGAAATTCTGCACAGTTTACATCAAACAGGTGGTTAGACAAACTTTTTACAGAGACCTTTTCATGTCTGTTTGAATTTAAAGAGCTGAAGTTTCTTTCACTGGAGCATCATTATGAGTCTTAAAAGAAAAGCAGCAGTAGAAGCGTTGCTCCCTGCTGGTTTAGTTTCAGTCCGTCCCCCTTTTTATCTGACATGCAGTTAGTTTTAGTCTCTCCGCCGCAGCTGTCAGCGCTCAGTCAGCACTGATCCAAGGTGAAGGTCTCCTTTCCAGCTTCATGAAGAAGTTCCTCTGAGCCTCTGCGACCTCCGTCCGTCCTCCTTCGACGGCAGCAGCTCGTTGGTAATCAGGAAGCGGCGTCTCATTTTATCTCTGCCAACATCTTAATCTGCATAAGGTCACGTCCTGCGCTGACGGGATGTCGCTGGGCCACATGTCCTCCTGAATATGAAATATTAATTCACTGTTGGACAGAAGCGCCGTGTATGCTGATGTTATGTTAATTAGACACGAGGAAGAGACCTGAGAGGCTGCAGACCTCCATCATCTGATGTCCGCAGGCTGGGCGCCGCCGACGCCCACCAACGCTGCAGGAAGCAGAGGAGCACTGAGAGTCCTGAGGAGTGGCCTCCCACGCTGAGCTGCATTCACAATATCTGAGGACGTTATCTGGGAGTGTGTGGCCGAGCTCCAGCTCCATGTGCATGAAGTGTGCTCCTCATCACGGCTTCAGCAGAGCGCTGAGAGCGCGAGCAGTAGAACCACTGCATAAAAAGCAAGTAACACAAACCAGTAAAGAAATGCCTCCAAATATTTCAGTTTCTGTTAGTGAAAAATCCAGCTGAATGTCACTTTGTCCACCTTCAGTCTGCTGCTGGACAGCAGAGGAACATCAGCACGCCTCCTCGCTTTAACCATCTGACTCCTGTGTGCTGTGGCACATCATTGGTAAAGTCTGATGATTCAAACCTCTGGCTGTGATTAAATTAGGTTTGAACAACCACCCTGATGATGTGACCACGGGTCCAAAGATCACGCCCTCATTCGCTGTTGTTTTCACTTTGCAAAGCCGTACAGGGGGGCTGGATTTGACCCTCTGACCCTAATCTCTTTAACTGTTCCTGAAGCTTTTCCCCTTAATGCCCGCACTCTGCTTGGTTTGATGTTTTTAAATCCATAGCTATGGCCAATTTAGAAGCACCAGTTAGCTTAACACACATCTTTGTGCTTGGTGTTAGAATAGAGAATGCTGCAGACACCATGTGGTTGTTCCTGTCCTACTGCTTCCACACATACGTGTCCCGTAGGAAGGACGTATTCTTCTCAAAGTCTGGGCAGTTTCCCTCCACAAATTATTCCACGTTTCATTGGCTTAAAGATTCAGGCAACTTCTTCATGCAGCTTCTCATCGCATTAAGCATCCATTTTTGTTTTCCTGCACATGCACACTTGTTAAACTCATGATGGTCACAACAGTGGACACAAACTCAAGAGGGTCCATGCAAACTTAGGGACATTAAAAGTTTACACCAAGGTTGTCACAGTGAACTAAAACTAAACTCAAAACTAAAAGAATATAATGAAATAAAATCTAGACTCTTAGAGAGAAACTAACTAAAACAATATTTTGCTGCCAAACTGAACTAAAATAAAATAAATGTGTTCAGTCTTTGGGCACTTCGGTCAAATTTGTCAACAAAACCATCCTGAGGGGACTTTAGTGCATTTCTATTGAGGCTGGGTTTTATAACTCACTGTGAGTCAAGTGTTTGTGTTGCAATACCGGTTCTGAACTTCTTAAACCACCCCTGATAAATATCACCTACACTCACCAGTCACTTTATTAGGTACACCTTGCTAGTACCGGGTTGGACCCCCTTTCATCTTGAGAGCTGCTTTAATTCTTCAAGCTACAGGTTCAACAAGGTGCTGGAAACATTCCTCAGAGATTTTGGTCCACATTGACATGACAGCATCACACAGTTGCTGCAGATTTGTTGGCTCCTGTTCCACCACATCCCAAAGGTGCTCTGTTGGACTGAGATCTGCTGACTGTGGAGGCCATCTGAGTACAGTGAACTCATGTTCAAGAAACCAGTTTGAGATGATCTGAGCTTTGTGACATGGTGTGTTATCCTGCTGGAAGTAGCCATCAGAAGATGGTACACTGTGGTCACAAAGGGATGGACATGGTCATCAACAATACTCAGGTAGGCTGTGGTGTTTAAACGATGCTCAGCTGGTACTAAGGGGCCCAAAGTGTGCCAAGAAAATATCCCCCACACCATTAGACCACCAGCAGCCTGAACCATTGATACAAGGCAGGATGGATCCATGCTTTCATGGTGTTTACTCCAAACTCTGACCCTACCCTCTGAATGTTGCAGCAGAAATTGAGACTCATCAGACCAGGAATGTTTTTCCAATCTTCTGTTGTCCAGATTTGTGAGTCTGTGTGAATTGTAGCCTCAGTTTCCTGTTGACAGGAGTGGCACCCGGTGTGGTCTTCTGCTGCTGTAGCCCATCTGCTTCAAGGTTCAACATGTTTTGCATTCAGAGATGCTCTTCTGCATACTTTGGTTGTAACGAGTGGTTATTTGAGTTCCTGTTGCCTTCCTATCAGCTCAAAGCAGTCTGACCATTCTCCTCTGACCTCTGACATCAACAAGGCATTTCCTCCCAGAGAGCTGCTGCTCACTGGATATTTTCTCTTCTTCAAACCATCCTCTGTAAACCCTACAGATGGCTGTGTGGGAAAAGCCCAGCAGATCAGATCGTAGGCTACATTCAGAGTCACTTAAATCACCTTTCTCACTTTGAACTTCAGCAGGTCGTCTTCATCATGTTGCTGCCATGTGATTACCTAATAAAGTGGCCATTGAATATATATTGTAATAAAAAACAAAGACAAATATAGAAACAAACAAAAGAACAAAAACTAGAAAAATGAAATATTTTAGAGCAGTAAAACCTAAAGTGAAACCAGCAAAAGTTTAACTTTAACAACTTAAAAACTAATGAAAAATACAATTTAGAATAACTCAGGTTTCCACAGAGCCCAGTTATGATGCATACACTTGGTGGTCTTACTGAAAAACTGAAAGTCAGTATAAAACAGACACACTGCCCTAAAACAGGTTTACATTCACAGTGACGGTAATCAGCACTGACAGACTGTGAATGCTGAGAGTTTACCAGCTGGACAGGAAACCATCTGAAAATGAAAAAATAAAGTGGGCTGTAAGGAGACCTGACCTGCCATACTTTATTCAGAACTTCCTCTTCATGGATGGACATCAATAAAAGATGCATTAGCTTTATTGCAAATAAAGAAGGATCTGCTGCAGGCTGAAGAAAAGTAGCCGGATGTGCTGATGGAGGAGTCAGAGCACCAGAGAGCACTCAGTCTCCCATCAAATAGTTTCTATCATTGTGTCTTCTTACGAGTACAGACAAACTGGATCAGGTTTTAAAAGGCTGAGTCAAAGCTGAGGCTCCTGCAGCCCCAGCAGAAATGTCTAAGGAAGAAAAAGTTCGTTTTGTATTTTTCTCTTATTATTCTTTGTGTCCTTTATATTTGAGAAACTGTTCTGCTCTAAAGTTTGGATCTACAGTCCCAATGATGCTTTGCGATAAATAAACAGGAAGTACACTCAAAGAATCCTGAGTAGAAATGTAGAATCTGACCTATGTACGGCCCCCAGTGAGCCAATCGTCACCTGAAAATTTTATTTTGATAATGCTTCAGAATAAATACCTGGATTCCTTAAAAGATGGCTGCTGAGGGGTGAAACTCGCTTCTAGAAGGATGTTGGGTACATCCAACGTGTTCTCCTCCTGAGTGGTTGTGTCAGATGCTGCCTGCGTCCCATCACACACAAGGCGTCGTTCAGCATGGTGCCTTGATTGGCCATATTGGCCACCAAGAGATAATGATCCCATTTTAAAGACCTGCATAAACAGGTTGGAAGGGTGGCGGTGTTTATCTGTGGTTCATCAGCCAGCTGATGGTGGGTCACACCTTGTTTGTGTTTTGCACGTTTTCTCGTCATTCTGACTCACTGATTTGTTTAGGCAGTAAAACAAATTATAAGCTACCTGGTTAGGCATTAACAATTACTATTCAGTTAGGTTTAGGCAGTGGATTTCCATCCGGGCATGCAAGGTGGATGGTGCTTGTTCAGTGAAATCTAAAACTAGACATTAATTAAAATGTGCCAAAGTGAAAATGATCTCTCTCCTTTTCATCTCAGTGTTCTGTCATAAAGCATCTCTCCTGTTTGCATCCATCCTTTAAATTACTGCTATCTCGTGGCTGTACTTGGCTATTGTCTCTGGAAGCAGGCTTAACTCTGCTCACCTCTGATTCCGCTGAAATCTTTAGTTTCTGTCATTTTCAGGGGCGTGTCCATGTTCTGTTAACAAAGTCTTGAGTTTGGCCTATGTTTCTGAGCTCATTAAAGGATGTTTTTTAGAGAAACGTGGTCCTCACAGGACAGCCAATATAAACATGTGACTTTATAGAATATGATGCATTGCTGCATTATTTATAAAGTATTTAAACTGAGTTCAACCTTAAACATCTGCAGCAGTAATATTAATCAGTATTACACTGATGGGGAACATTTTTCTGCAGAATAAGTACTTTTAAGGAACAAGCTGCAGGAGGCTGTCAACATATATAAAAGAATAAAAGACAGGCAGCACAAAATCATGAAACACTATGTTTTAATCTCGTCCACTTTGGGGGGGTTGGTCATCGTCCCTGCTTGCCTTTCTGTTCACTGCATGCCACTGGGTTTAGGCACTAAACACTACTCAGTTAGGTTTAGGGAAAGATCATGATTTGGCTTAAAATACGCCCCTTCACATCAGTAATCCTTGGCATTAAAAAATGGTGAGTTGGGAGTGATAGACCTGTCTCACTGATGCATCACACACCACCACCAAAGCATCTCTTGCCAGGAGCTGTGACAGATTGGCGTTGTTTAACACCCCAGGGAATGGGAGCAGGCTGGAACATCCCTTCTTGAACACTTGATCCTCTCAGGTACAGCACCTACAGACTGTCACCTTTATCTGTGGGCACTGCTTCAAACAGGGTCACATGACTGCGGTTTCCATTGGATGCACTTATTTTTTCACACGACTGGATAATGTTTCAAGTCTATCGTGTAAACACATTAGACTTCCAGCCATCTCCAGAGTATGAAGAGTTCACTCAGAGTTCAGCAGGTGGAAGGAAACCAACCATCCAGCTCCGTCTTCGTGTTTTTGTCTTCAGTCTGCAGCTCCTCCTGACAAACAGCTCCTGCATGTGCACATCTGTCCCGGTTGTTTGGCACAGACGCACTCAGACGTTGTCATAATGAATGAGGTAGGAGCAGTGATGCTGCTGCAGCCAGTGTGGAGATGTTTGTTACTAATGAGAGGAGAAGTAATGTTGTATGATCAGCTTTGTCACAGATGTCTCGGATGTCTTGTTGTGATGCATCACAGCTCACGGACAGCGGCTGTGAGGAGGCAGAGTGTGTCAGCCACTCTCTCTGTAAACAAGCAGACCTCCACTCATACCGCTTTATGCCAACTTGGAACAAGTTCTGCTCGAGTTCATCAACTCATTTTGCACCATTTGTGCATTTTCACCAAAATATATAGTGTTTTAAACCTGAGAAGGTGGAACCAAGAAAATCTGTTTTTCCTTGACGTGAATATGAACTGTGATGTCAGCAAGGTGTTTGTTTCATACTTCCTCACCTTGGATAAAGTCTGAAGAGGTTAAAACTCCAGCAACGCTGTTAGTATGTTGAACAACTTTAGTGTTTGACTGCTGCGTTTCAGCTTGTTGCCGTCATTGGGCTCGGCATAAAACATAATACAGGAAACACAGAAGCAGAAGAGTAGAAAAATTAAACACTACCAATCATATACAGTGGTGTGAAAAAGTATTTGCCACCTTCCTGATTTCTTATTTTTTTGCATGTTTGTCACACTTAAATGTTTCAGATCATCAAACTAATTTAAATATTAGACAAAGATAACCTGAGTAAACACAAAATGCAGTTTTTAAATGAAGGTTTTTATTATTAAGGGAAACAAAAAATCCAAACCTACATGGCCCTGTGTGAAAAAGTGATTTCTCTAGCCACACCCAGGCCTGATTACTGCCACACCTGTTCTCAGTCAAGAAATCACTTAAATAGGACCTGCCTGACAAAGTGAAGTAGACCAAAAGATCCTCAAAAGCTAGACATCATGCTGCGATCGAAAGAAATTCAGGAACAAATGAGAAACAAAGTAATTGAGATCGATCAGTCTGGAAAGGGTTACAAAGCCATTTCTAAGGCTTTGGGACTCCAGTGAACCACGGTGAGAGCCATTATCCACAAATGGAGAAAACTTGGAACAGTGGTGAATTACCCCAAGAGCGTAGCGACGACTAATATCTGCACTCAGTCGTCAATATTTACCAAAATGGAAACGGCGTGACGTGAAATGACGCAAAATGCTCCAAATGAAAACATTCCTAACAGCGGCGTGCTGTGACGTAAACCTCAGATTTCGTATGGGATAATGAGAGTAATGACTTAATAAAGATTTAAACCTTCAGCACCAGGTCAGCTGACCTCTCTCAACAGTAACATGGTGGAGAAAGACGATGATTCAGGTAACGTGTTGGAAGGTCCTGATGGATTTTGGTCTATGGGCAGATCGTGCAGAGGTTCGTGAGGCGGATACAGTTCAGTGTTCACTGCATTAGCAGCGTTGTTGTTATTACTGCCGTCGTGCTGCATTTCGTCCCTGATTGTTGTTCTGCAGGATGTGTTTTTATGGCTGAAAACAGTGTGGAGTTTAGCTGACAAAGAGCCAACACGACAGAGGCTGCTGCAGTGATTAAACATGTGGCCAGAGTTCGTGTTTAGTTAATGTATGTGTGAGAAGAAGCAATGCTTTGAGATATTCAGTGTTTGAATATCTCTCATTTGACAGATCACCAGTCATGATACCAGGTAGGCTCACACTGATATTAAATATAATCCTTACTTTGGTTGATAACAGCTAAACTTAAGTATTGTGCTCATTTTATGGCTTCATTGGTTTGGCCTGTAGATGTCCAGTAGTCAACACTGAATAATGGAGGCGATTTTAGAACCACAACAAAATTGCCACACATGATAGGCGCACAAATTGATATAGTGTACAAATTTATAATGGCTTTCTGTGTTAACACAGGCCACTTCAGTAGAGGCGTGAACCCTGTTAGGTCTGAGTCTTCATCAGCGATGACCCTAACCCGACCAGAACATTTGGTTTGTTTTTTTTTTCTTTTTTTCTTTAAACTGTTCTCCCAATCAGGAGACCAAAAATAATCACTGTAACCGAAACACACCAAAAACTGTTTACATGTTTCCTTAAAAAAAAAAAAAAAGTCCTTTTTGTGTTGTTTCAAAGCAATGGGGTTAGGGTTGGGGTCATCACTTGGGTGTGGCATGAGACAGACAGGTAGATGGATAGATGATTGGATATTGTAGGGTCTTTACCATAAATATAAAGCGCCTTGAGGCAATTGTTGTCTATTGTTGAGATAGAGAGAGATAGAAACTTTATTAATGCTGAGGGAAATTTAGGATTATTGTTATAATTAATGCTGAAGTGGAATTTTGTTAGCTTTCACTTGTTGTAATGAAAGCTCTTTGTTTTCCCTTGAGCTCCAGTAATTTCATGGTGCCGTGCTGAAGCCAGTCTGGTCTCAGTGCAAATGCGTGTAACCGGTTCTAGATTAGGCACAAGCACCATGTCGGTGGAAAACAGGTGAACCTCCACCTGCCTGATGAGCTGTTTTGTCGCTTTTTAGGGTTTAAATGCACTTTGTGGCTTCTTTCTCTTTATTTTACCGCCTCGCATGATTAAAGAACACACATCAGTTAACTTCTGTCACGCTGGGTCCTCTTACCCATGGAGTCAATGAGCCACCAGTGCCAGAAGCAAGTCCAACATATCCGCTGATACTTTCAGTAACTGCTTCACTCTCAGGGTTTCAAACCATCAACTGTTCATCTCTAATCAAAATAATTTCTCAGATGAAGTCCTCCATCTGTGTGGACAGAAAGGCTTCGGCTCATTGGTGCGTTTGACTCTCAGAGCTCGTATTTGAGGCAGGCATTACTGCGTTAACTCACTGCTGATGTGTGAGCGACAGCTCATAAAAATAATGAACACAAACATGAAATGAACTGAAATGTGATGAAGCAGGAAACACCCCAGCTGAAGGTGTATCTCTGCTGTGTGATCGCTGCTGCTCCTCAGAGGAAACCTCACCTGTTAGACTGAAGTGTTTCTTCCACGTCTGGTCTCCACGTCTCCACGGCGGTTTGAGATGAGCTCATCGGGTGTTTTTCTAACCTCGTGTGATCCATCAGACCGCAGCACATTATCTCCTGCTGCTCGTCTGCCTCAATAAAAGCTTTCCTGCTGCTTTAATTGTGTTTCTCACCTCTGAGACGCCGAGGCCTCGATTCAATTTATCCTCTGTCACCAGGTGAACAAAGAATCTGAGTCAGTGTTTTAGTGAACGTGACTTCATGTTTAAATCCAGCTGCTGAGGTTTTTATTCTCCTTCACCATGTTTCTCCAGATGTTTGTGTTCCTCTCTGAATAATCCCTGTCATCAGACATACGTCATACATGCATCAACCATTTATTCTGCATAAAAGAATTTCAGTGAAGCTCTTTGCATACAGTTAGTCCATCGTGTATCTTCACAGCTTTGTTTAGTTTCAGAGGTTTTGTTCAGTTTGGAAAGTAGCAGCCGGAGCAAATTTAACATGAAACTCCTATTACTGGGCTCCTTAAAATGTGAAATAAAAGCAGTTTTGTAAACCCTAAAAAACTGGCAGACCTAAAAAAGTTCCTGGACTTTCCTCGTCCCCAGAACTTATCTTGTGAACCTCTCCCAGCTTAACCCATCTCCTGGACTTTTCCAGTCTCCTCAACTTTTTCTTTTTCACAACTTTTTCAGTCTCCTCAACCGTTTCTTGAACTTTTCTTAACTATTCCCCTTAATTTACTCTGGCTCCTCAATCTATCCCATCTCCTCAATTTTTTATTTTTTTTTGTTTTTATCTCGTTTCCTGAACTTTTCTTATCCATCCACCTGAAGTGATCCTGTCTCCTAAGTTAACTTGTGTTTCCAACTTAACCATCCTCCTCAAGTTTTCCTAAACCATCTCCTGAACCTTCACCCTTTTCTGAACTTATCCCATCTTTTGAACTTTTCTTATCCTGCCTCCTGGACTTGTTCCCTCTCCTGGAATTTTCCGGTCTCCTGGACTTATCTGTGGTTCAAATAAAGAAATAATAATGAGGCGTTGCTTTTCTTTTAGTGCTGAAACCTTTTTGCACGTCAGCGAGCTGCATGAGGTCACTCTGTGTTTCGTGTTTTTATTTCCTGCTGTGCAGCGAGCTCCGCTCTGATTCTCCTCCACGCCTCCGCCCGAGCAGACGGCTTCTTGCTGCTGTTTTATTCATCAGGTTTCTCCTCTGCAGCGGCGCCGTTTCGTGTCGCTTGTCATCGCCCTGAACAGACGAAGGCTCGACCGCGTGCACATGAATAACACAGCAGCTCCATGAATTATAGAGGCGGCAGCTCGGAGTGTGATGAGCCCGACACACACACACAGACAAAACAAAAGGTGGGACGGTCACATTAACAGAGTGTAATACACCTGCTGAAACTGCTCACACAGGAGGATAAAACACCAGTCAGCATGTTCAGGTCCTCATACTGAGCTGCACCTTTTATTGATTAATCTGATACAGAGGCATTGATTGATTGGGCTAAAGTCAATCTCAGAGGCCAGTGTGAGAACTTTTTCCTTCGAACAGCACTCAGAGTCAGACATCCACTTTGGAACTATAAAAATCTCCATGTTTTGAGGGGTTTTTCTCTTCATACTGTAGCAGGATCTGGAAACCTCCCTGAAATGTATGACAATGAATGTAAGATACAGATTTTGTTGTTTAATGGAACATTTTACCAGTGTATAGGGTTGAAAGTGTTTTTCTTGACGCTCTGATAGCAAATTACTATGTTAATTGTCTTTTAATGGTTCGCTCTACAGGGTTTGGAAGATATTAGTTGATAAATAGCAACAGCACTTACAAACGTCTGATTTCACATATTTGTAGTTTGGAAATAAATAATTCAGAGAGATGCAGCAAAAACCTTTAACAGTGGACAGAAGCACCAAAAGTGTTTGTTCCTCTCGAGCCATTAATTTGAAAAACCTGGTTAGCTGTGTCACCGCCTGATCTGTGCACCAAAATATGATTTATTCTACACGTATGTGAAAATGAATCTGTCATAAAACGCTTTGATGCACATCTGTAAACCATTTAATGTGCAGCAGTCACACAGTGTATATGTCAAGGACTTTTACTGTGAAAGGAAGGAACAGGAAGAAGCCCTTTTGGCACATGCGTAGAACAAATTGAGTTTCCTGTATCGATCAGTCAGTGACAGACATTTTCCAACATGGGTGCCGTTTCCAGATAATTAAACAGCTGTTTCAGTGGATCAGCTGCAGAGCTTTTACTCTTGATTTCTGTTTTTGACTCTGAGGAAGTCAAATTTACAACTCAAACTTTTTCAGAGCTCTCATTTATTAAAAAAAACAAAAAAGAAAATTGCACTGAAACATTTAATATGACTGTGTACCAATACTGAAGGCACTTTAAATCTAATTCCATATTTTACAGACACACAGCTGAAAAGTTTCATCTTTTATCTACAGTGATTTTTCCACATACAGAAAGCTGATCAATTTAAGGGAATCGTACATGTCTAAGTTAGAGCTGCCTTTGAATAAACGTTCAAAGAAATGTTGATCTGCGTTGGGTAATCAGTGACAAGGTCCAGGAGTCCATCCTGAAACAGAAGAACTACCTCTGCTATGACTCTCCTGCGCCTTCTTAGCAAATTATTTAGGAAATAATCTTTATATTCGGTGCAAAGAAGCTTCTCAGTCATTTCAGACTTCTAAAGTTGACTCCTACATGATCTAACATGTGATTTGACACTAAGTTTGACTTTAGACTTTGTCTCAGGTTTGGCAGCCATCTTGAAAATGGCTACTGGACTTTATCAATCGAGTACTCATGGAAGAGTAAATGTACCAGTTTGGTACTTTCATTTACTCGAGTTTCCCTGGAATACGAGCTGAACTGGAGAGCAGTATTTGTATCCACATATCAAGCGATTTGCTAATAGCTTGGTTGCTAGTGGACCTACCAGGCTCTGGTTGCCTAGGTAACCCTCTGATGTATTTACCATCCCCTCTTATGTCCATCAGCTCTCTCATTGGTAAACTTCAAAGTTAAGAAAAGTTGAACTCGGGATCAGTACGCTTTGTGTTGCCAGCTGTTATTCTACCTGCCGTTGCTCGAAGTTCCCGAGTCCTCGAGTGACCTGTGACGTCTGCAAACGGCACGTGCAGCTTTTCACCAGGAGAATCTGAGATTTCAAAGCATGTAAATATTGAAATTTTGATTAAGCTGCCACTACATGTCCAGTTTATTTAATGTAGCTGGTGAATTCCAGCCTAAATGTTCTGCTCAGGGACTGAGTGTCACACACTACGCTGTACTAGTTGTTTTACACCGTCCACCGTCGCTGTGTCTCCCCACAACAACCAATTCAGTGAGGTGAACTGAAATAATGTATGTATATGGAATTTACTGCCACTGCAAGCAGCTGGAAAAGCTTCAAAATGGACCTTGATAATGCTTGAAAATCCTTGAATTAGACCTTGGAAAAGTGTCTCTGCACAGCGGCTGGACTGTAGGGGGAAATGGTGATTTGTATAAACCTTTGTCTCGTTTATTGGGTTTAAATTCTCTTGTGTTAGTTGTTTCTTCTTAAAGGTTCACTAAAAGCACCCAATGTGGCCTATTGGCTAACTTTTAACTCCTATTCATCTGATTTATGAAAAACAGGACTTGATTCAACACTTAGTAAAAATAAACATCATCTTTCCAACTTGATTTTTTCCCTCAAATGAGTCTGAACTTGCTCCAAGAGCGCGCCTGAAAACTGTGGATAACCTCAGGTTCTTTAGTTTAATTATAATGTGTTTGTGATGGAGTTAAGGATTGAGACGCCTGCGTGGTGTTTGAGAGCAGGTCATCACCCACAGCCTCGTGATCTCTCCTGAGCGGCTCTAAATAGAAACCAAATGAAACCTCCCTGTCAGACGGGAGCTGATGCTGAGTGCTGGGTGGTGGTGGTGAAGGTGAAAGTGCTGCAGCTGACATGTGGACAGTGACGGACATGACGGAGCGAGGAGCCTCAATCAGGATCCGTCTCCGTGAAGATGAACGCTCAGACTAAACCGTCCACTGCAGAGACTGAAACTACTTCCTGAAGCAGATCGTCTTCCTGTCAGCCTCGGTGGCGACGCCACAGAGCCTCACACAGATTCTCCTCACACACTCAGCTTTTCCTCCAGACCGAGAGGCCCATTGCCAACGTGGCGGTCTGAGCCCAGGGCGCTCTGTAGAGCCGCTGAGGCGGGGTGACAGCGAGGAAAGTGTTTGGGTGAATCAGTTTTGGCAGAGGAAATTCTCCTGGGTGATCTCAGAGGCCGTTCAGTGACAGCAGGGCTTTAACCGCCTCTCCTCCCCTTCTGTCCATCTTTTATTGATGAGCAGGATATGAATATTTGAAGGCGTTTCAGCGTGACTGGAGAGTGTCGCTCTCAGAGCCGAGCCTTGGCGTGAGCGTGACTCTGAGTCAGAGGTAACATAACACCAATGTTTTTATTTATTCAGGAAATCTCACCAACATCGAGATCAGGACCCGAGAACAAATGACACAAAGATCCTGAGAGCGAAACCACCCCGACACCCGTCTCACAGAAACGGATTCAAGCTGCCTCAGAAATATGAACCAGTAAAGCCTGAAAGCCTCCGATTTTAAACTGTGTGCAGCTTATTCCAGTACTGGGGTCTTACTGGAAACCAGTCTGTCCAAACGAGCAGGTTAGTATGTTGCATGTTAGTACCCTGAGAAAGAGGAGGAAGTGCACCGGAAGGACTGATTAGTCCCATATTTGAAGCACTGAGCTCAGCGTTTCACTACTTTCCACCGAAGACCAAAGGACAGCTGGGATGAAGTAGCAGAAACAAAGCCACGTACTGCTGTGAACACGGACTTTACACCAAGAAGAATCAGTATGGGTTTAAGTGGAACATTTTCGCCACTTTTACCTGCAGTCAGACAGGAAGTGAAGCTGTTACTCTCCACCAGACTCCATTCATGAAAATGGGAAGTTTAGCTGGAAAAACCCAGGAGCTGTTCATGTTCTGCTGCCAGGATTGGTTCATTAGTTTGTGTTACTGTGGGACTTTGGCGCTTTAACACATTGGTTCAGATCTGAGATAACAATATAAAACATAAAAGTCACAAAAAGTGAGCAGAAACTCCAGTTTTCTGTGAGGTAAACTCACTGATTTTGTTGAAGGAGGCTGTCGGGTTTAAAAAGTGAGATTTCTTTGTTGGAGCTTTTCTGTCTGTTTTCACACGTCGTTTTAACCCTAACCCTGCCTTCAAACGTGGAGTTATTACTCACTGCTGGATCAGCCTTATCACTCAGTCACACTAGAGTAAAAACAGGACGGCAACCTCCTTGTTTCACATTCAGCGACTGATTGCAAATAGTTGCATTGACCAACTAGTTGTGGTCTGAATTGGACTGACTGCAGTCACTCTCAGACAGATTGGCAAAGGTTTACAAACAATTGCCATCTAATTTGTAAACGCAGACAGATTGCCAACATGTTGCAGTCAATCTTAGTCAGTCTGCACCAATGAGCGCAACTCATCTGCAACGCTTCTCTTTGCAACAGGGGACTCCGCTCAACTGGTTGTATTATGGTTATATTCTTATATAAAAGTGAGGTTGCTGAGCGCCTATGTCATGTTGCAGTTAAATTGCCGCCCTGCAGCAACAAGGAATTTCTGAATTTCTGTTTCAGATCTGTGGGGTTCTGGATGTTCAGTTTAAGTAGTGAATTTGTGTGTATGTAGACGGGAACGGATTTGTGATTATCTCCGATTTATCACAGCTAATCACGATATCATCACACACAGATTGGATGTAATTGCCAGCTTGACCCCATTCATTCACAGACTGACAGCAGACTGACTCCGTGCTATCGACTTTTTGTTGCTGTCTTGATGCACCAAAGTTGGTTTGAAGATGGCAGCTGACTGCGAGTGGTTGCAGATCTGGTCCCTGAGTGAGCTTTGATTTTATTTATTTCACCTTTATTGTGTTTTAATCTGTAGATTTTTAACCATTCAGCTCCATCCATATTTTTATTTTTTCTATTTAAATGAGCTCTTTCTTGTATGCCGTTTTCACCTTATTGAGATATGTGTTTTTAATGTGTTTTATTTTATTAAATGTTTTTGGTATAGAGAATATTTCCAACCTTTGGCATAAATAAAATATGTTCAATTCAATTCAATTTTATTTATATAGCGCCAAATCACAGCAACAGTCGCCTCAAGGCGCTTTATATTTTAGGGTAAAGACCCTACAATATTAGACAGAAAACCCCAACAGTCAGACGACCCCCTATGAGCGAGCACTTGGCAACAGTGGGAAGGAAAAACTCCCTTTTAACAGGAAGAAACCTCCGGCAGAACCAGGCTCAGGGAGGGGCAGCCATCTGCCGTGATTGGTTGGGGGTGAGGGGAAACAGAAGAGAGCAGAGGGAGACAGGAAAAAAGACACACTATGGGAGAGGAAATGCTCAGTGCATCATGGGAAGCCCCCAGCAGCCTAGGCCTATTACAGCATAACTAAGGGAAAGTTCAGGGTCACCTGATCCAACCCTAACTATAAGCTTTATCAAAAAGGAAAGTTTTAAGCCTAGTCTTAAACCTAGACTTTTTT